>JAVJIF010021190.1:0-80092 GCA_038442645.1 Agave tequilana
GTCTATCGAAGACCGGAGTACCGAACTCCACCAAAACAGCCAATGCAACCTCCACCGAGGCAATACAAACACAATCCACCTCTACCGAGAGGGATACAAACCAACACCAACTCCACCTCACCAAGAGGGAGTAAACCACAACCTCAACCTCTATCAAAGAGGGAGCAACCAACAACCCAAATCACCTCTACCAAAGAGGGATATCCACAAAGCAAAGGGGTTTACAACTTGGAGGTTTCCACAACCTCAAACAATTTCCTTTTCCCACAATAAATGATCTTAATAGAATAGGATAGGATATAGCTCAAGTGTGGAGAAATCAAGGTGTTTTTGGAAAATCAAATAAAGAAAAACTACTTGGGAAACCTCTTGTAAATGATAGAAATGAAGATCCAAAACAATATCCCAAAAACCTAGTTCTCTTTGATTTTTCAAAACCCTTGAAAACAAAACAAAGATGAAATCTTTAAGCTTTAAACACTTTTGAAAACTTGTTTTAAACACTAGAGAATAGGCAAATTTTTTCTCTTAAAAATCTTGGCCAAAATCTTAAAAAAATAGGGTTTATATAGGCCACCAACAAAAAACTAGCCGTTGAGCTGATCTGGCAGCTCTGGCGGCTGGCGGTCGACCGCGCCGGTCGACCACCAACGGTCAAATTTATGACCGTTGGAAGCCAGCGGTCAACCGCCCGGTCGACCGTCCCAATCCAGAGAGCAAATGCTCTCTGGCCGGTCGACCGCTCGGTCGACCGCCCTCGCCTAACGGTCGACCGGTCGGTCGACCGCCCCAACCCGAGAGTTGGGTGCTTGCAATCGGTCGACCGCTCGGTCGACCGCCCAAGTGGCAAACCAAGCGTGCACGTTTGGTGCACGTCGGTCGACCGTTCCGGTCCGGTCGACCGACTCTGGGTTCGGTCGACCGTCCCGGTCGACCGCCAGAGCCTGGCAGGCAGGGTTCTGGGTCAGAAAATTGAGTTAAAAATTATTCTAAAAATTCCCATAAATCTTCTAAAATTCACAAAATAGTTTCTAACTTTATATATAATATATAAACATGTGATAAAAATTTCAACACAAATATCAAATATATTGAACCATTTTTGTGTTATGGAAAATTACCGAAAACCAAACCCTGTATTTTTTCAAACTTAGTCTTTTCAAATAAACTTTGTCCAAAACATATCCAAATACAAAAACATGATACTTAAGCATTTTAAAAACATGTTGCATATGGACATAGGTCCAATATACATGAAACATATACATATCATTGTTTTTGACTTTAATTCCAAAAATATGTTTTGTTAAAAATATCAAAACACCAAAACACATGAATAGGTATATCAAAATAAGTTTGTCTAGGAAATAAGCATGCATGTATATAGAATACATCTAATATACATAAACACATGTAAACTTGTATTGATACATAACTATTCATGAAAACCAATATCGGTTAAACTAAAAACCGAAAACCAATATCCCAAACATAAAACATGTGTGTGTTGTGAACTTGAGCATATCACACTATCTAATCTTTACACATGATCTAAAACACAAACTAAACTAGGATACCTAAGTCTTCTTGATGAACTCCGTCTTCAAGTCGACACGATCCAAAACTCCGTGATCCACCGAGCTAGACTCCAACGAGTGCTATGAATGATCTTGAAGCTCGGGCTCTGGAATCACCACGTGAAAGCTTCCAAACATCTTTTTGAAGCTAATCACCAACTAATATCTTGGTTAATGATCTGAAACTAAACATCACAAGATTATTAGTAAACATAACTACATGAGTTAATCATCATCAAAACTAGAGTGGAAGGCCTCTGGGCCAAGAATAAATAGTATGTTAGGTTAGAGGGAAGGTATGCAGCACAACCTTGCCACTGGCACCAGCTCAGTTCCTAGAAAAATCTCAAAGATGGAGAAAAGATTGTATGTCTCTGTTACCATTTAAAAACATATTTGATCCTAAAACTTATCTACATATTAAAGATTAGACCTGAAGAAGATTAGTAGACAATATATAATTGTATATATGTGTGTGAAACTATAGACATAAGAGTAGTACAAATTCAAAACCAACATGACCATCAACATCTACTCATAAAAGCATATTAAATGAAAAGCTGCATTTTTAGAACTAATTATATAAGGTATTAAATCAGCTTACTCGAATCATTTCCAATACTAAGAAAGCTGCAAAAGCTGCACCAAATGCTAGATCCAGAAATATTGGCTGCATTAAAGATGTTAGTCATTAAAAGCCACATGTGGACCTACTGATGGCATTAGATATATGGTTGTACCTGGTAGAGAAGTGCAGGCAAAAACATTAGAACTGCCACTAGATGGTAGTACTTCCGAAGAAGGATTCTCTCAATCTTGCTGTGCCTTGAAATATTGTAGAACCGGAAAACAGACACACATATCACAGATATCCAGTATATACATAATGTCATCCGTTTAAGTGGCTCAGAGAACACAAAGATAAAGACCCTGCAGAGGCATATTATATACCCCCATTCATGTGTCACTAAGATAAAATATAGAGCAGACCATGAATGGAACACAGTAATAGCTATCCCTATGTAGCACTGACACTCCTATTGTAAAGCTCTGTCATGTCAGTCACGTGTCACACATGTCGTGCATACTTTTCTAAATTACATGTTGGTGTGTCGTGCCCATGTTGTTGTATCAATGTTATGCAACATAGGTCTCTCCTAATAACTTAATTCACTTTAATATTATGGAATAGAGAGCTTATCTTAAATGATTTTATGAATGGTAAAGCTATGAATGGTTTTGTGGTAAGCAAGTGGGGGGTCCTACGTTCCAAGCGCAGGTATGGCACATGTAAGCACCCACCCAAAACCCCCCCCCCCCCCCCAAAAAAAAAAAAAAAAAACCCCCGCCTGTGCGCGCACACACTGAGAGAGAGAGAGAGAGGAGAGAGAGAGAGAGAGAGAGAGAGAGAGAGGTCTGATGTAAGGTTTTGCATACCACAAGCAAAACCTCATTTATTTTCAAGATATAATAAATGAAACAAGTCTCAGAAAAAACGTTAAACAATTGGAATCCCTGAACAAACAAGATGTGGTTTGCAAGAAGAATAATCAAATGAAACAAAATTATTTGTGGAGAGCTAATCCCCATGCATAGTAAATTTTAGGTCTATAAATTTGACCATATATATAACGATGAATTAAAAGCGAAAACTGTCAATAATCATTTTAAAGGAGCCATGATTGTTTATCCACGAAAAACAAAGAACTTTTCTGAAAAAATGTCACAGCCAAAGCTGAAGCCTGCATGAGCTTAATACAGAGAAACATATAAAAATTATAACATGAAGATGACTCTTAGACTTAGAAAAAGAAACAATAAACTTAACATATTCACATGTTAGAAATGAGAGAATTTTTTTGGTCTTGAATGTTTTATGTAATTTTTCATTTCACCTCTTCCAAGTGTGCCATACTATCACTTGCAAGGACCACTAAGATGATGGCGAAGAATAAAATTGTAAAGCTAGGATGGAAGTAGCAAATCATCAAGTTATTAACTGAACCTAGATAGTATCATTTCTTAAACCCACTATATATTATTATGATCAGATTTATATAAATCACTTTGCTTGATATTATCTAATTAAGAAATATTATGCATTATTTGAATATGTTTTCTGCCTTCACTCATATTCAAGAACTGCAAGTCTGGAATCAAGACCAACCACATCGCACTACTAGAAGTCTAGTACCAGCTAACATGAATTTCTATGGCTCAAAATAATGTATAAGCAATCCATATTCCATTTATTTACTATTAGGCAATCAATGCAGATAATTATTTGTAGGTGTACTAGCGCATCTACTGAACTAACCATCTGCTTTAATCTGCTAACGTAAGCAATATAATAAACTTGATCTGTTTAATTAAAACATTTATGGGCCCTTGACTTATCACCTGCAATTATACGCTACACCCGTATTTCTTATAAAAATACAAAATAGTCATGTTTTGTATAATAGAAGGATTAATCTGCACTGAAAGTGAACAATAAATCCAGGAATAAGAGTGTTGTTGCTGCTGATGTTGTTGTTCAATTATTATTTTTTTTCAAAGAGAGAAATAAAAGCATTGTTACTGCATTAGAAAATCCACAATCACAAAGTCACCAAAATCAATAATCAAAGCCTTATAAGTATTGACAAGAAAATCCAACTACCTTAAGTCCATCACAATATATATACCACATGAAAGATACAGTGTCACAATTGGAAATAACGAGTCAGGCACTGTGCAGTGCAAGCAAACCCCAAGCATGCATGCTTTCTGCTATGTTTAAAAAGGCGGCATTATCTAATGATACTAGAAAGGTGCTTGCAACTGGGAAGAATATAGAGGAAATGCAATGAGCTAAATGGTGTTAAAGTAAGAGTGGTAAGGTTGAAGATATATACCACAGCACAGGATGCACATGAAAATCCTGAACGAAGTACATCCATGCGGGAACGATCAGAGTTAATATGACAAACAAAGAAACATAGAACACAATAGAATTTACAATCTCTCTATATGTCCTTCCTTCGATAACTTGCTCTGCAGGTTCTTCGGAAGTTGTGAAGTGCAACAAAATTTGAAGAGCAAATTTGTAAAATATGGGCAAAAGAAGAAGGCCTAACAACACTCCCTGTATGGAAAAAAATGTCATTATATTTAAAAGTTATAAATCATTAATTGAAAAGATTCAAAAGATTATACCTGAAGGAATGTGTTTATTTTGCTTCTATTTCCAAAGTTAACAAGTTTAAATTTTGACGATAAATAGGACGAATTGATCTGTCAAGAATACATAATACCATAAGAAGTGAGTTGCCTTTGCTGATATCATTTTCCCCATAAATTACTGAAAGGAGTTGAAACAATGGCTAGCTTATAAAAGCAAAAACCTTTGATAGAGTATATGTTAACATATCACCAAAGTAGAGGACCAGACCACTAGATACAAGCAGTGCTTCACCTGAAAATATAAAAAATAACTGAAGTAGGAGAGTGAGAAAAGAACTATCCCTGCTTAATTGGTAAAACCAGAACAGGCATATATTCGATTGACATTTTTGGTTTAAGTATCTCAAAAACCAACCACATTCTTCGTATCATAATCAAATAATATATAGTGACAACAAAAAAAATTAAATGGAAAATTCCAGCATTAATCAAGCTATACCCATCACATCTCCAACTATAGTAAAGCAAGAAAGTCTCTTAACTAATATTTGCATACAATTCTCAGATGCATTGATCATTATTTTTATAGGCTTTATGAACACCCATTCCCATTATTCTTATCAATGAGCAGCACTCCTAAAAAACAAGAGTTTTTTTTTTTTTAAATAATCCTCTCATATCATGGAACTCACAAACAATGATGGTAACTATTTCATTTGATAGGAAACTTCGTTATCTTGCAATTCAGAAAGTCATTCCATCTATCTTGCTTCCCTATTAACATGAGTACCTAAGAAAAATATAAAGCGCCTAAAACAATTTCAGTTTTAATGCTGAAGTATCCACTCACTATAAACTAGGACAAAGAAGAGTGTTATCTGGAAAATCTTGCATCATACATATTCTATTCGTGAATCCAGTGCTCGCAAATAACATGGGCAAGTTCAGTTGGTTAATGAGCAACAAAAAGATTGAAATTCCTTCATAAATAAAAAGAAACAAATTACAATACTGAGCACCAATAAATTATAACATCTAGTTTCATATGAAACATTATCACGACAATTTTGTAATTTTTATTGATCAACATCGGTGTACCATCAATATTTTACAATTGGCTTCAATTATTTGTACCGAAGTGTCATATATTAGGGAAGCTCCAAACTTCTCGCCAGTGAATCTTTTACTTATCACCTTTTGCATATCCAGATTTAATATGGTGCACATAGTATTCCTAGTTAAATATATCACAAGTCCATTGGCATAACGCAGTGCAATTTCAAGATGGTGAACAACTACTTCAGAAAGAATAAAAAGAAACAGCTCTACTCAGAATATGGCGGTTGAGAACTGATCAGTATAAATTTTAAAATCAAGACGGCAGAAAATTACTATATAAGTGCATCTCCATCAGCTTCTATCCAATAAAGAATTAGAACACGGCTTTCCTCAGAATATTGCAGTTGACTGATAAATTGATATAGTGTAGGTAACATAATATAGTAACAATGCAGATAACCAACACAACCAAAAAAACGGCCGGCATTTCATTAAAAGTTTTTAACAAAACAAGAATACAATACACCTACATAAGTAGTTAACTGTTTCTGCAAACATATTGATACTCTACTAGTATATTTCAAGTTTCAAAGTTTAAAAGGAATAAGGCTAAAGTAATTGAAGGATACATACCTATCGAGGCACAGGATGGGAATGTTTGAAGAATATGCTGGATTAGTATCACAGTTGACAGTGCATGAAAGAGTAACCATGACAAATTTATCACAAAATACCAGCCTGCAATTAGGGGAAAAAAAAGAAACAGAGAGCTTACAGTCTGATCAATTTCTTTTGATGAAGAGTAAACCTATAGTTAGACTGCTAACTGAAGGGCATGAAACAACTGAAATTATCACACAGCATCCCCTTCCTCGTTGTAAGAAAAGGTGTGTTTGGTACTGACCTCTGTATGATTTCATCGCAAAAGACAGATAGCTCATTAGTGTGTAGGATGCTAGGTACAGTAAGCTACATTTTGAAGCTTTAGAATTACATAGATGCGGAGTGGTATTTTTGGAAGATTGTTGGAGCATCCGATAGATGAAGAGAAGCACCGCAAAGCAACCCGCAGAGACAGCCCAATATTGTACATTCAAATATGCACTCCCTGCACACACAAAAAATGAGTATGAATTTTCAAATAGCATAGTAATACGAAATTATTCTAAACATAAAAATATCAAGCCAAGTCTCAATCTGATTGATACATACTAAATAATCCTGTCAACTGAAGATCAAAGACCTTTACCTCCAAGTTCAATGTCATTCGCAGACAGAGCTCTTGACATTTGTATCAATCGTGATAGCATAACAGTGGGAACTGTAACTGCGCCGAGTAGTATTCCAGATGAAACTCCAGGCCTGAAAATTATAAGAGATGAACAGTAACAATAGTTTGACTGACTTGTTTTCTCTCCTGATACGAAATAAGCCTCCAAACATTGCTGATGAACTTGGAGCAAATCAGTACTTTTAAACATAAACTTAAGAGAGAGTCCATAAAAGAAACTTTTTCTCAATCGTAGTTTGCTATAGAATATACTATATACATTTCATAAACAAAATAGTTTTCGTTTACGCGACAGCTTTGGTTGATATGCATGAACTCCTCTTACCTTAAATAGTCGTATATGTTTTACTTATCCATGACAAAAGTGTAGAACTTCTACTTATTCTCGACATGCACAGTTTACAAGATTTATGCATATAACACTCGTATAAAATATTACTCTCAGTTAAGCTTACTTAAGGATGAAGCGCATCCTTCGACGAAATATGGAAATCCACACTCAAATTAAATTCAAACCCACTTAGAATCATTCGGCAATCTAAATTAGGTATACAACAAAAGATATTGGATCTATCAAGTTCGTGTGTTTGGGTGCCAATTTTCAGCTAAAATGTGCCATGGAAGCGTGAATTGTGAAGTCGAGAACAAACACAGAAAGCTAAAAACACAAGTTAGTAATTGTTAACTTGAACAATATAAGTGTGGGATGATAACAAAAAGGAAACCCTAAATTTCTCTTACGCACACTGTTTGCATCAAACCCCCTAATCAGCAAGATGCGGAAGAATTCAAATCATGTTCGCATCAAAACCCTAATAAGTAACAAAAACGAAGAAATTCGAGAATTAAATGGGAGAAGATTTACCTCGTCTTGAAGCGATCGAGAGCGGACGAGTTCTCGGCCAAGATCTCAACGACGAGGCCGGCAATCGCGAGCAGGCAGAGGGCCGCCGCCTCGTAAAAGAGAGGGAAGGGGATCGAGAAGAGGACGCGGGTGACGAAGAGGAAGACGACGGCCCTCTCGCCATTGCAGAGATCGCGCGGGGCCATGGCGCGAGGATCGAAAGAGGGAACAAAATTACGCGGAAATCAGAGATTTTTTTTTTTAAATCCGTATTTATACGACAGAAGGAATATAGAATACGAGTGATCGTAGAAGAATGATTCCAGTGCGCTGCTGCTTGGGGTGCCGTCGAATGCGGATCATTCGTAGTTATGCATCTGAATCCGCCCTCCAATTCGAAAGCAGATATTATTTATTTACATTTGCATGTATTTGTATTCGTATTCGTATTTATATTCGAAAGTTATGTGTGAATACTGATATGGAAAAAGAAATGTCTGATCCGCGATGTTCGAAAGTTGGCTGCTTGATAATGATATCCGTATGGAATAGACTATTCTTCAACGGAATAAGGCAATAGATTTTGATATTTTGAATAAGTAGGATTCTTTTTCTTTTGGAAAATGAGAATTTGTGATTCGTTTTCGGTATTTGGATGATAGTTGGGAAGTGTAATTGAAAAGGTGTAATGTATTTTTCGGTGTTTGGTTGGTAATATGGAAGTTGAAGTGAAAAGATTGACTACAAAGTTCACCGTAAAATAATATTAAAATAAAAATTAATTATGAAAAAAATTGAACTGTAATTAGAATGTAAATTAACTGTTTTGAGGTACAACTTATTACAAATAAGATTTACATAACCACAAAATTAACTGTAGCATGAAGAAATAGTGCTTTAAAGGGGAAAAAAGAAAAGGAAAATGGGGTTTTTCATTTTTTTTTTTCTGGTGTTTGGATGGACAGCAAAAGTGGAAAATGACACTTCCCACTTCCACCAACTTCCTTGAATTCAAACTGCTCCTTAGTGAAAAAGTAATAATAGAAAGTATTCGAGTCTTTCAAGAGTAGTACGAGTATTTTTGAGTATTTCGACATCAATCGTGACATTCGAATCAGCATTTAGCACCGAAGGTTGTGTAATTCATTGCTATAAAAGTCGAACGACAATGGATACGATGGATGCATTAATATGTACGCAATAATATCACAGTATGTATCACATTTTATATTATTGTAGACGAGATAAAAAGTAAGATAAATATATCCGTTTAGTTTATCCCTAACCATGTCCATTTTTACAAATCTGATTAGTATCCGCACCCGATTCGCTAATATCTGATTCGTATCCGATATCCCATTTTAACGGATACGAATATCATTTTTTTCACATTCATTAATATATGTATCTCTATTCATATTCGAAGGTTGGGTGCGTATACGGATATGGTAAAGACAATATGCGATCCGTATTCCATCTGATGGCACCTCTAGTTGTCGTTCTCGTCAGCCTCGACCGTTGCACGCGACTGCCAAAAATTGACCAAACTCTGAGCAACTCTGAACAATCTCTGAGCGACTAATGGGTCGATGCACCCCTCTATAGTTTGTGTAGATCTTTTTAGTTCCCAGACTTGATATCCAATTAATGACATTTAATATTAAAAATAATTTAAACTCTCTACTGGCTTTGAAAATATTTCTCTAATACTTATTTTTTCCTTTTTCTTTTTACTAAGAGAAAGGATGAGATCTCAATCTCAAAACGCCCCAGCCGTACATCCCATTGCTCCGAATGGTTGTTACACATGTAACTTTCTGCAATGCCAACTGGAAAGAAAGCAGAATAAAGTTCAAGTATGTAACATCAGACCTCAGCACACATTCTAAGCTCGTCCATATCCACACTGAGGTTCAACACACACAACCATCAAAACACAGTATCAAAAATATACAAAACACTGAAACTCCTCACTGAGCTGACTGTTTAGTCAATCAAAATAAACTGTTAAGTCTTCAACTCCAGCATTCTCCCTTGAGAGGCTTGCTCAGACGATTCACCATCAGCAGCTGCTGGCCCTGAAAAATTATCAGCTCTTGTTGCATTATCACCATCAGCAACTCCTTGTCCTGTAGCTCTCTGACTTGTTGCAGCATAACCACCATCAGCAGCGCCAGTTCTAATAGTTTTGCTAAGATAGCTAAGGAATGATGAAATTTGTCTATGAAAATCTTCTCATTCCGTTCCTGTCAAATACACCACAGAGCAACACACATGCAGACACACATTCCAGTCTAGCCGCAACGGGGATATTGTGAATTCTCAACGAAGATCAAAGGTCACCTATCAGTTGAGGTTCATTTGGATGTGAAGCTTGACCGTAATTGATCTCCGTATTGCTTTCACCTATTTACACTGAAGAAAGAGAAGAGAATGTGTTTCCTCCTCTATACACAACCAACACAATGAGTCTGAGTGTACTCCTTTTTGGCCAATATGTCTTCAGTGTTTATTAAAGTCATTGTCACTGATCAAAACTGTGAAGTTAGGGTGAGATTTCAGATATTTATATTTTAGTATGTCTTTATAGGTCGAGCGTTTTTTTATGAGCTGAAACATGAGCTCTTTGGGTAACAGCGTTTTTCTTTTTAAATCCACTTTAAAAATACGTGTCAGATGGAAATTGGACTTGAGTTGATCTGATTTATATTAAAATCTCTGTCATGACACTAAAATTCTGAAATTAAAGTAACGATTGAGATATTTATATTCTCTTTAGTTATCAACCAAATCAAAAATTTGACCTTCAATGAGATTTGTAGTTTCCACAAACTACTATATGACACTACAGTACCACCAAAATACCAAAATCTGTAATATGAATGAGTAATGAATCCACCATTTGCATCCCATTTCAACACTTCTATCCCCACTTGCAAAACTCTGCAATGCTTAATTACAGCCATTAATTCCTGAAATTGCAAAACAAGGCTTCTAACTAATTGCCTTGTAAACTGAATGCACCACCTCCACCCCCTCATTTATCTGGCATGATCTGATCCGCAATTGTAGCAGGTTGACATTTGCTAACTCAAATAGCTGGGGAAACAGAGAAAGCAAGTTGTCTCCTACCCAAGTGTCTATCGAAAATAATTGGGCCGTTTGTTTCGCGTAAAACTTCGTAATTCGTAAATGACTTACACCCAGTTACAACTACGGGCTTGTTTGGATGTAAGGAATCACAGTGAAGTGAGGAAGTGGGGAAGTATAATTGCTCATTTCCCTATCTATCCAACACCGGAAAAGGAAAATAAGAAACCCCCATTTTCCTTTTTCATCTCTCTTTTACACAACCATTTTCTCACTTCCAGAGTGCTACAGTTAATTTTGTGGTCATGTAAATCTCATTTATAATAAGTTATAGCATAAAACAGTTAATTTTTTGGTCAAGTAAATCTCACTTGCATTCTAATTACAATCTATTTTTTATTTTTCTTAATTAATTTTTATTTTAATATTATTTTGCGGTCAACTTTGTGGTCAACTTTTCCACTTCACTTTTCATTACCATCCAAACACCGGAAACGACAAAACATTTTCCAAACCACACTTCCCAACAATCATCCAAACACCAGAAAACTTACTACTCATTTCCTTTTTTCCTAAAGGAAATAAATCTTACTTCCTACTTCCTCACTTCACACCAATTCCTTAAATCAAACAGACCCTACGGCGTTTGTTAGGACCGTAATTCGTAAAAGACTTACACAACCCAATTACCACTCACTTGCAACCCATTTAACACTCACTTACTGCCCAGTTACAGTTAATTTTGCGGTCATGCAAATTTGTATTATTTTTTTATGTTAATATTAATTTTTTTTAATATTTAGTATTTTTAATATTTATTTGCAATATTAAAATTTTTTAAATCACCAAATAGTTAATTTTGTGGTCAACTTTTTCACTTACAACTTACATATTACGATAACCAAACACCGTAAAATACAATACATTTTTCCAGTTACAACTTTATATCACCAACCAAACACCATAAAGCTTACATGCATGTAACTCATTTATAGCTGTAAAAGACTTACCAATTACGATTTACGAATTACGGCCAGTTACGACAACCAAACAGGCCCATGTTTGTTTCCCATTGCCAACCTCAACCTTAATGCTGTTCAAGAAACTCTCTCTATTTGCCATTACACTCTTTCCAATACAGAGAGAAGTGTTTTCCATACACATTCAGTAAATTCTTCTGAGAGAAATAATAAAACTGAATGAGTGGTTTCCATAAGATCTCTCCTCCATCAAACCACTTCCATAATAATACTTAACAAATAAGTAAACATGGGGCATCTTATAAAGTGTTGCCTCAAAATCTTACATCTACCTATATAATAAGGTTACTTTCCACTCTCAACACTCGTTAGGCTCCAAGTATGACTAAACTTTAAGACTTGAATGTTTCAAAGTTAGGGACTTGCGTGTTCTTATTGTCATTCTATTTGTGTAACTCACATGACATTATTGTCATTACATTTGGGTATTAATCCTTCGCCACCATACCTTAATATTTTCTGTTGTGCTCAACTTTAATGATGGAAAAATATATAGGTTTTTGTCTTTGTGATGAATTTGAAAACCAAAGAGATATGTATTGATTTTCGGAGACGCTCGCTTGTTATTAATCAATAGATTAATAGTTGTCTGCACAACTCATACCGTATGGTTCAAGAATGAAGGTAGAGCAATATCAGGAGTAATGAAAAAAGAGTAAAGAGAAAATAAAAATTATCTAAAGAAATAGCGGTTGTGAGGAATCAATTTATGCTGACGTGGATTGAGACTGAGAAGGAAATAAATTTGTAATTGAGGTTATCTCTAAATTAATTGACAAGAGAGGAGTCTACGGCCAATTTTCTGTTTCACAATTTGCATCACTATTTAAAATATTTTTTAACATTTTTATTGGTCCAAAGCAAATCTAATCATAAAGAACAAAATTATATTAATTAATTTTTATTATTTTCAAATAGCATATTATCATTATTTCCAACAATTATTATAATTAATTTAGTGTTAATTATGATTTTTTTTAAAATTTTATTTCATTAAAATTGATTTGTTTTGACTGATTCAACAATTTTGTGGACCTAAATAATGAACACATCCTGCTAAACTGTCCTAGCCCTAACCCAAATCATCTGAGCTCAAATACAAGTTTTAATCAAATTTAACTAAAAGATCAAAATATAGTCTCAGTCTCACTAAGACAATTATCCGAGCAGGGCCCAAAAGTCCCAACAACACTCACTTGATTTTGAAAAGGATTCTTGTTTTTAAGTTTTAAAAATTGGCTACTAGTCACGATCTAAATATAAATTTTTTTGTTTTAATATGCTTGTCGTACTATGACTCGCTTTCCTGATGCATAAAGAATACCAGTTGAAAGTGAATAAACATATTTTAAAATCCAAATTAATTCATCTTTAAAAGTTTATACATATTACTATATATAAAATGTTATTTATACCAGAACGTTCGAGTCGGCCGTTGTGAAAAAGTATTGTCGTGAAAACCTACTGAATTCTTCCTGAAAAAATTCAATCAGACCAGTGGTAGGCGGACCAACTCTATGTGATTGGTAGAAAGGGAACGGATGACATCTTCACGGTCCCTTGCAGCACTGTTCTAGCGACACGTGGGGTAGTCCGCAGACACAGTCCCGTTGAGTTTTAAATTATTATTTTATGTACGAGCGCACCAATCGTGAGACTCGCCGAGAAATTGCCACGTAAATCAGTCGCATCCAACGGCTGTGATTGCTCCTCCCGTTTCTTTGGCCGCAAGGATTCCTCACCCGCTTAGATTCCTACCTCAGCTTGAACAAGTAAAGTTATTTATTAATAATCCAAAGCGGAAACAAAAAGCTTATAAATATCCTCTCCTTCCCTCTCTCTCCCAGCTCGCTCTCTCGTTCTGACCCGTTTCGTCATCTGTTCCTTTTCGAAATCTCGCAATGGCGTCGAATCAAGGAGGAGAAGCTTCGTCTTCCTCCGATCCGTCAGTTTCACAATTTCCTTGACGTTTAAAGTTTTTTACCGTTTTTTTTTTGCTAGGGTTTTAGTTTGTTCTCATGGAGTGAATTTCTTTGTTTTTGTAGTAAGGGGACGAAAAGGGATTTTAGTACGGCGATTTTGGAGAGGAAGAAGGCGGCGAATCGTTTGGTCGTGGACGAGGCGGTGAACGATGACAACTCTGTGGTGTCACTTAATCCCGAGACGATGGAGAAACTGCAGCTCTTCCGCGGCGACACGATCCTGCTGAAGGTACTAATTTCTTCTGTCAGTATATTTTGTTGCTGAATTGGGGACTAGGGTTTTTTTTTCAATTGTAGTTACTGTACATTGACTAACATTGAAATTCGTTGTTTGTTAGCTTCTGGGCTGTTGAAGATATGTTTACTAGGCTAAATTAGTTGCTCACTCAGTCTAAATTAGTTGGATATAATAAGCAACTATCATGCTGATTTCTGCTTGTGAATTCTCAAAGTTTACTGGTAGTTCCTCCTTAATTTTGTGCTTTGTTGAATGTTGATAGATTTGGAGGCTGATAAATAGGTTTTCTATCGGTGGTAGTCTCTTCACGGAGCACCTTGAATATGTTGTTTGTGAACTCTTATGTTCTTAAAGACATGGCTGTTCTTGTTAGATGTTGAGGTTTAAGATACAGAGGTTTTCAAGATCACTGTTAGTTTGTCCTTCCACACACACCCAATTTGAAAACTATGAACAACTATTATACTATTTCTCCTGACAAATTCTCCTCCTGTATATCTTTCCATGTCAGATAACTTTAACTCAATTTGATGGACGTCAAGTGGACAACAAAAATAAGCTCAACTCTAGCAGATAGGTCTGAAATAACAGATGTCATAGTTTGATAATGTTGAGCTCAATGACTGTAGCTTCTATTTTGACGTTGTGTAGTAATGTTTGTTAGTGAATTGGGGGCTACGGTTTTGCTTATAGTAATAATTGCTTCTATAGTCATTGTCTTTTCATGTTTGCAAGTTTTTTTTGGGAAGGTAGGGTTTTGTGTCATGATGTTGTTATTGCTCTATAGATAGATTTGAGGCTGATAGTATTTGTCAATTGGCAGGTAGCTTCATTTGTTGGTACTTGGTAGCAGGTCCTTGTTGTGAGTATATTGAATTTGTTGTTTTTGAACTACTTGATTCTAACCATTTGGGCTTTCATGATGGACGTTGTTCTCTAAGTTTACTGGTACATCCTCCTATAATCTGTCTTATTCGAAAATTATGAACAACAATTATACTGATTTCTGTTGGTGAATTCTCCGAACATTTGTGCCTTAATGCTAGATAAAGTTAACTCAACTAGTGAGCGGGTAAGTCAAGCTCAAAACAAAAACAAACTCAAGTCCAGTTGTTAGGTTAGAAATCATAGACGGCACTTGCTTGCATTTGTCCTACCTTGATCATGTTTTCATGAGCTATCTACTGATTATAATCTTACCTCAATTACCTTTTAGAACTAGATTTAATGTTTCCTTAAGATTCAATGCTTTGTGATCCGTCTGCTGGGTCTAAGAGAAGAGAGGCTACTCATAGATCATTAATTCATATTTTTTTTTGTCCAATTTTTAATCAATCCGAGTTTTAGGTCGATGTTTGGGTTCTGAACTATTTTTTTAAGTGCAAGATTATCAACAAGAATTTTAAGTGATTAACATACTCAGTCACGTTTTTGAAATAAGAGGAATAAAGTATTGTGAAATTTTGTGATGATCTTTGTGTTCTGTATTTTCTTTTGTCATAATGTTTTTTTAATAGAAGATAGGATGGAGCAACAATTCCACCCTTAAACGTATATCACGATTCATTTTGTCTTATTTTAATGTTCTGCTCCTCGTAATCTCAGGGAAAGAAACGAAGAGATACAATTTGCATTGCCCTTGCTGATGAGACATGTGAAGAACCAAAGATTAGAATGAACAAGGTTGTCCGAGCAAATCTGAGGGTGAGGCTTGGAGATGTTATTTCGGTCCACCAGTGCCAGGATGTTAAGTATGGAAAGCGTGTTCACATACTGCCTATAGATGATACCATTGAAGGTTTGACAGGGAACTTATTTGATACGTATTTGAAGCGTAAGTTGCTTTTTTTTTCTTTTTCCTCTTTTTAGTAGATCTGTTTGATATTCCGTGCTTGGGGCAGAATTTGTTTTCATGCCTTGCTTCCTGCATAATTTATTTGATATGCCTTGCTTGCTACAAATATGAGAACAGATTGAAAAGGTGAATATTCTACTTTTCTTAACATAGGGGGTACACTGTCTACCTTGAATGATAGCAGCCAGACTCAAAGATAATACTTTTTAATGACTCTAATGATCATTTCTTATATGGAAACATTGGAGTACCTTGACAAGCACCAACTCAATATAAACACGATTTAATGACAGAAAATACAGTTCTCAGTATCTAAGTGCCATCAAATTTTTGTCTCTTTAATGTATATTCCCTTTCAAACACCTGATTAACTTGTTTGGTGCTTGTTGTATATAGAACTATCTGAATTGGGCCTTCTTGAACTTCTAGTCATGACATCATTACCCACATGTTTTGCAGCATATTTCCTGGAGGCATATCGACCTGTTAGGAAAGGGGATCTTT
This sequence comes from Agave tequilana, assembly GCA_038442645.1. NCBI lineage: Eukaryota > Viridiplantae > Streptophyta > Magnoliopsida > Asparagales > Asparagaceae > Agave > Agave tequilana. The sequence goes on from JAVJIF010021190.1 coordinate 16,646, forward strand.
TCCTTGTTAGAGGAGGCATGAGAAGTGTTGAATTCAAGGTTATAGAAACAGATCCACCAGAGTACTGTGTTGTCTCCCCTGACACGGAGATTTTTTGTGAAGGAGAACCTGTGAAAAGGGAGGATGAGGAAAGACTTGATGAGGTGGGTTATGATGATGTCGGTGGTGTGCGGAAACAAATGGCTCAGATCAGAGAATTAGTTGAGCTTCCACTCAGGCACCCTCAGCTTTTCAAATCGATTGGTGTAAAACCACCAAAGGGGATTTTGTTGTATGGGCCTCCTGGTTCCGGAAAGACACTCATTGCGAGAGCAGTTGCAAATGAGACTGGTGCCTTTTTCTTTTGCATCAATGGTCCAGAGATTATGTCAAAACTAGCTGGAGAAAGTGAGAGCAATCTTAGGAAGGCTTTCGAAGAAGCAGAGAAGAATGCACCTTCCATTATTTTTATTGATGAGATCGATTCAATTGCCCCCAAGCGAGAAAAAACTCATGGAGAAGTCGAGAGGCGTATTGTTTCTCAGCTGCTGACCCTGATGGATGGTCTGAAATCTCGTGCTCATGTAATTGTGATTGGAGCTACAAACCGACCAAACAGTATCGACCCGGCTCTTAGAAGGTTTGGGAGGTTTGATAGAGAAATTGATATTGGAGTTCCAGATGAAGTTGGAAGACTGGAGGTCCTTCGTATCCATACAAAGAACATGAAGCTTGCTGAGGATGTGAGGGACTAATGCACTGGGCGCCCAGTTTACCCTTCTCACTAAGATTTTTTTATGCTCTTTTTTGATAAAACTGTGATACATTGTTCATACGTGCAGGTTGATTTGGAAAGAATTGCTAAGGACACCCATGGGTATGTTGGTGCTGATCTGGCCGCACTATGCACTGAAGCTGCCCTTCAGTGCATCCGAGAAAAGATGGATGTCATTGACCTGGAAGATGAGACTATAGATGCAGAGATTCTCAACTCTATGGCTGTCACTGATGAACATTTCAAGACTGCTCTTGGAACAAGCAATCCGTCTGCACTCCGAGAAACAGTATGTTATATTCTATTTTGTACCCAGTCAAATGCATGCAACTCAGTTTCTTGTGGTTGAAATATGACTGATCTAACCTAATTTACTCACTGCTCAATAGGTTGTTGAAGTGCCTAATGTCAGCTGGGATGATATTGGTGGTCTTGAGAATGTTAAGAGGGAACTTCAGAGAGTAAACAATTTAGTTTGTCTTGATTACTTTTTTTCAATCATGTTCCCTTTTCCTTATCAAATTTACAAATCATCTTTTGCTATCATGGTCATTGCAGACTGTCCAGTATCCAGTCGAACATCCTGAGAAGTTTGAGAAGTTTGGCATGTCGCCTTCTAAGGGAGTATTGTTTTATGGACCTCCTGGTTGTGGCAAGACTTTGTTGGCCAGGCTATTGCCAATGAGTGCCAAGCAAACTTTATCAGTGTGAAGGGGCCAGAACTACTTACCATGTGGTTTGGTGAGAGTGAAGCAAATGTACGAGAAATCTTTGACAAGGCTCGCCAGTCTGCTCCTTGTGTCCTCTTCTTTGATGAGCTTGACTCCATTGCTACTCAGGTTTGCCTTAATGCTTACACATTCAAATGTTTATTGTTCTTAAAATTGTTTTTCTGTTTGTGCTCATAATGGTATCTTTTATTTTTAGAGAGGAAGTAGCGTTGGTGATGCAGGTGGTGCTGCAGACCGGGTTCTCAATCAACTCTTGACTGAGATGGATGGCATGTCTGCCAAGAAAACTGTTTTTATTATTGGGGCAACAAACAGGCCTGACATTATTGATCCAGCATTGCTCAGGCCAGGTCGTCTTGACCAGCTAATTTATATTCCTCTGCCAGATGAAGCATCTCGCCACCAGATATTCAAAGCTTGCCTCCGGAAGTCACCGGTCTCCAAAGATGTTGATCTCAGGGCTCTTGCCAAGTATACCCAGGGCTTTAGTGGTGCAGATATTACTGAGATTTGCCAGCGTGCTTGCAAGTATGCCATCAGAGAAAACATTGAGAAGGTAAGAGCCCTGCTTCTAGTTGAGGACAGCTCAGCATTTATGTACATATAGACGTCTAGTGTAATAGATGCATGGATGTCTATCTTGGGTTTTGTGCCTATCATTTGATCCTGATTAAATGATCCAAGTGTTAGTTTCATATATATATTCCCTAAAGTTATCCACTAGGGTAGATGTTCCACCATTACATCACATCATATGTTGTGTTTGATCTTTTGCCTTGCTAGGCCCTCGAGTTTTTCTGTTTCTTTCCTGACCCTGGTCCTGGTCCTTTTCTGGTTGCCTGGTTGCCTAGTCCTTGTGAAAATTTTCAAAACTCTAATCATTTCTTGTCCCGTAATAGATGGTTATGAAGTACTTAGCTTAAATATGTCAGTATTTTCTCTCTTTTTGATGCACCTAGCCTTCCTCTTCATCACATTGAAATATCTACTGCTTAAATAACTTTAGTATGATTGTGTTGCTCCTTTCGGGAGGAGCTTGCACAGCTGACATTGTGCTCGACCTGTGGGACGCTCTGATTTCTTGCAATTGATCCGTGCATCTATTATTTTTCAATCTGATAAAACTGATCTAATCCCTCACATTTTCCAACTTGGCAGGATATAGAAAAGGAAAGGAAGAGAAGCGAGAACCCGGAGGCCATGGAGGAAGACGATGCTGATGAAGTTGCGGAGATCAAGACAGCTCATTTTGAGGAGGCCATGAAGTTTGCAAGGAGGAGTGTGAGTGATGCTGACATCAGGAAGTATCAGGCTTTTGCACAGACATTGCAGCAATCGAGAGGGTTTGGGACCGAGTTCCGCTTCTCAGAAAGGTCTGAGACTGCTGCTGGGTCGGATCCCTTTGCATCGTCTGCAGCCGCAGCCGATGACGATGACGACTTATATAGTTAGGTTTAAATTATGTGTCATGTATAATGCTCCTGTACTTGCCATTCTTTTGTTGTTAACGGCTACTGTTAACATATAATTTTATAGTTACGTGGACTGTGGTTTTAGGATTGCATTCGTCTAATATAGATATAGTCGCTCTGCTACGTTACTCTGAATGATGCTCTGGAATCTGTGATATTTTGTGATCTTGTTTATAATTGTTCTAATCGTTCTGTGTTTGTTATGTTGATGGTTTCTGTTAACAAGCAATGAAGGCTCGGAAAACATTAAAAGATTACCGTAAGGAATCCGTGGTGGACTGATAAGTCAGTGCATCGCGTGGTCATTTACATGTGATTTGCTTTGCTTGGTTGATGTTTTGTTTCTGGTATTATGCTAATGTCTTTCAAGTGTGAAAATAGCTATTATATGCCCCTACCTTTATTGGGCCTGGCTCTTTTAACTTGGGCTGGGCTTAAGACTTAAATCATTTAGAATTTCTGGATAGGCTTTCCGGTTGGGTCTAGGGAGACTATTCATACAGTTAAATATATACAACCAAAAATAGAAACGTCAAATTGGAATTTAGTTTTAAAAATAGACCTCCAAATAATTAATTTCAAAAATTGATCTTTGGCAGATCCTCATGCATACATTGAACGGTTCAGACATAAGCTAGATAAAAATTGTTAACAATTTTAGTTTCAGATTTGAAAACTCAGACTTGAAATTACTTTATTTTCAATTTTTTCCTTTATTTTGAGTCCAGGTTTCACAAATCAGCACCACAAGATGATAGGATCGCGTGGGCCTGATAGGCGAAGTGGAAGAGGGCGAGGATGGTGTTAGGGCGACTGTGGTGGCCAAGGGCGATGAGAAAGGAGAGAAGGTTAGAGGGGTTGAGGGGGAGGGGACGTAGGACTCGAGGGAGAGTGGAGGAGGAGGTGGTGGGCAGAGGGGGGCGTGAGGGGGTAGGCTTGCTCCGGTTGGGGTAGCGGGAGCAGCTGAGGCATGGAGACTTTGAATTAGAGGAGGAGAAGGAGGAGGAGGGAGGGAGAAGGTGGCGGGCAGAGACGCGAGGGGTTAGGCTTGCTGTGGTTGGGGTAGCGATAGCGATCGAGACATGGAGACTTTGAATTAGAGACGGAGGAGGAGGGAGGGGAGGAGGTGGTGGGGCGGAGGGGGAGGCGCGAGGGAGAGAGAAAGAGGGAGAGGAGTGGGGCCCAATAGAGAGGTTGAAGGGGGTCTGGAGGGAGGAAGGAGGATGTGAGGTGAAAATATCGCTGACTTATTTTTATCTTCGAGTTTGGTGACCGAGCTTAAAATTATTACAATTTTACTTATAAAATCTTCAATATGGGCCTAAAATTGTAAATAATTTTTGTTTAGCTTCCATCTGGATTCCGTAAACCCAGACTTAAAAATACAGGAAAACTGAAGGGGAACTGTCTTTTCTTTTGAAGGAAGAATTCATATTTCAGTTGACTAAAAATAAAATTAACAGGATAAATATTTTCATTTCTCACTTCTTTTTAAAGCTCCTTTAAAAGCTTATTTTATGAGAGGAGAGGACAAAAGAAGAAAATATCCCACTGAGGCGAGGCGCCTAGATAAGGAGAGGAGGTAGTGAGACTAAAGCGAACTAAAGGCCGTCATCAGCTCGGGCAACTAAAATGGAGCGGGCGCTGCTCACTTCCCCATCGATTCTCTGCTTTCCAGAATGGGTAATTTTTCTAAATTTGAAGATTTTGCGGAACAATTTGAGTTGTATCTTTGGGTTTTCAATTTTCTGGGCATTTTTTTCAAATTTTCCTTCGACGTTAGCTTGTATCTTGATAGGGAGATCTTGGGATTTGAAGGGCTGCTGTCTGCTGACTAACATTTGATTACTGCTCAAGAGGTGCTTGCTATAATGCTTAAGTGGCGAGTAAAAGGTTTTCTTGTGTGTTTTTTTTCCCCCTTCTTTTTCTTCCATTTTCAAAACACTTGGTTATTTATTGTCTTTTTTGATTCATGATGAGCGTGATTGTTTGTTCGTTATTAATAGAATAGTGACAGGTCATGCTAACAGTGTTTTTGTGATAAATACGTTAGTTCAATTAAATTTACTATGGATGATTTTTATTATTTTGAAGTAGAATGGGGGGAAGCAGTGATGCATGCATTCCCAGAGAGGCTCTTTAGGTGGCAATAATCTCTAGGTGTTGTCATCCGAGGTAACTCTGCCGTCTGTGGTGAAGAGATCCGTGATATTGATACTTGTATTCATCCATGATGCATAATGTAAAGTCTAAGGATCAAATTGAAAAATCTATTCTAACTTGTTTGGACGTTAAGATCAGAACTCCAAGTTATATGCCAACGGACATGTTATGCTAGCTTTTCATTTCTGAAATGTGATTTGCACAATTGGTAACACGCTACATGAATTGCACTCAAAGATTGCTTGAAGTAAAGATGAATTTGGTAATTTGTTTTTATGTCAATGATTCATTCTTCTTATCAATACTGCTTTCTTTGTTTCATGTGTGCATGCTCACGTGCTCACATTTGAAAAATGGCGTAGATATTTTCTTACTCCGTTTTCTGAGAATACTGTTAATTTTTGTAGCCACTAGATCTTCCCATTTCAATGTCCAATATGCAAGTGATTGTAATTATTTGCATGGAAGTGCACGGAAGATTCGGCAAATCTCATCTGCCTTACCTGAAATGGCTGCATCAATGGTAGTTACGGCCGTGGCTGTAGGTGCAGCAGCAACACTTCTAGCAAGAAGAACAAAACCTTCTGATACATTAGATGTGCGTCCTCAAATCACATTGTAAAAAGATGAACATGTTCTATCTATTTCCCAGTTCTCTTCTGACTGCCTCTTTCTCAGACAGACCCCTACAAAGACTTGTGAAGATTGTGGAGGCTCTGGTATCTGTGCAGAATGTAAAGGAGAAGGATTTGTGCTTAAAAAGTTATCAGAGGAGAGTGCTGACAGGGCAAGAATGCTTGCAAAGAACATGGCAACTCGATACACAGCAGGGTATGTGTATGACTTCAGTATCTCTCAAAACACAATAACTTTATGACTTGTTGTTCTTTTGGCTCATCAGCCTTCCAAAGAAATGGAGTTATTGTTCGAAGTGTTCTTCAGCTCGGTCTTGTCGAACTTGTGGAGGGACAGGGCAAATTAGCTGGTATGCTTGTTCTGTCTGTCTAGCATAAGAACTAGATTCTACAACCAGAGTTTCCAGGCTGCTATTTTTTCATTTGTCAAAGCAAGAAATGTGTCCTAATTGGATCCATTATATGTAGAAAGTATCATCTACAGTTTCTCAAAATGAGAAACATATGCATATCTTTGCTCTCTTTTCTCCCTTGGTCAAGAAGGTGGACTTTAGTGCCCCCACACTATCTGTTTACAAATACATGAAGCACGTTTTGGTCATGCTGGATATATAACACAAACATCAGCAAAAGAAAAATGACTGATTGCAGTCCAACTTAGCAATGCACAAGCCCTAGGTGGCGTGCAGAGGTGGGTCCATGTGCAATTCCTTCTTGCTATTATAATACTCTGACTGTTGTAATCTAGAAAACATCTCTCTCTCTCTCTCTCTCTCTCTCTCTCTCTCACACACACACACACACACACACACACACACACACACACACACACCAAATGTTAGGCAAGTAGGAAACTTACATTCATAAATGGAGATTATGTATGACCTTCAGGATTGTTTCCTCTTCTATGGTTTAATGAAACATCACTCATGTGAGTGACCTTTTTCACATCTGGGGTTGCGTACTTGCATTCATCTTCAAAAGTGGTGTCTTCGCCTATTAGAACCTTTAGGGCACAGTAGAATTAGACATCTTTTATGTATTGACTACCCAAATAAGTTTCATTGTGATTAAAACTTATCATTGTGATCCATTTATATATGATTAGATATCTTTTACAGATTGACTACCCAAGTAGGTTTCATTGTGATCCTCATGGGATATCTTCTATGTTCAGGTTAAAATTGGACCGTGGCTTCAATTTTATAATTATGGGTTTACTCTGAAAATACAATATAGCCACTCATAATTCAATGTTGAAATAATTCTATTGGAACTGAATAAAATATTTCATTCCTACGCGATATGTTGGCGTGCTTCTAGTTTTCTAGTTTTGAGAGCTTTACCTAATCAATTGCAGCTTCTAGTTTTACTTTAATATTCATTGCATTTTTTAAATTAATTGTCGGTCATAGCATTTCTGATTACGATGTCAACTTATTCTTATTCATTTAGTATATAGATGACCATTATTTGTTGCTCTATACTCAATTCAATATTCTTATTTGCTTTTAATTTCTTATTTTTGACCATAGCATTTAAAGATTAGATGATAACTTGTTTTGCTTATTCCTTTAAAGAATATATAGTTGCTTTATCCCGGATTCTACTAACCTTCAGATTTTTATCACTCTAAAGTCATCACTGGTTTCACTATCAGGTTTCTTCTTACAACACATCTTTAGTACGAGTGCTTAACATTTTGTCAATGCTTCGCAGATCAAGCTGAAATTTCAGTTGCAGATAAGAACTTCCGTTTCATTTGATAAATCTGAGGAAAACTTAAGTTGACAGTCAGAGTGTGAAGTCTCACTCCTTTCTGAGTTTGTACCAAATATCAGGGCCATGCACTAATCACAAGAGATATTGGTAAAAAGTGCCATAACCAGAAAACTTTCCATGTGGATGAGGACTATTCAGGCACATGACTCCTGTTATTGTAAGCTCTCTTTCCTTTTCTTGACATATCCTCGTCTTTTGTAATAATAGGTAATTCAATATTTTATTTAGACCTCAGGTTACCAGGCTGGTAAACTGATGAAGTTGACTTGTATCATTGCTTCCCTATACTCTTTTTTCAAAGGTTTATGTGTAAATCACTAGATGTTTGTCATGAGAAGGTTGTAGTATACAGAGATCTTGAACTCTATGGTGAAATTCTAACAGATTCAGAGTTCCATTCAACAAATTGGATTGTGATTGAGATGACTCTGTGGATTTGTCTGAAGCAGGTGTTTTGTCTCCTGCTGAACAATACAGCTACTACTAGGCTTGACACACACACACACACACACACACACACACACACACACATAAGGAAAGAACAAGGCCTCAAACTCGAATGCCCGGAAAAAGAGATGCAGAGTACTTACCAAGCGGGTAAGAGATGCAACTTAACAAAAATATAGAAAGGAATCATAAAAGAAATAAAGCAAAGGAATCATAAAGCTGTAGCCCTATAGAGATAAGTAGTCCATAAGTCCACGTAAATCTGAAAATGATATAACTACGGAATATTGATGCATGCTATTTATATTGGCACCACACAAGAAAGAGTATGTTTGAAAGCATTATATGTATAGAGCGTGAAGATCAAAGAGTTCTTCCTATAAAAAGAAAAACTCTAAAGAGTTCTAGCAAAGGGAAAGAAATTAAAAAAAGGCGGATGAGTTATTCATAATCGTTATTGAGAATTATATTGGAGAACCTGCAGTGAAAATGATCCAATCTAGGAAGCATGTACAGATATATTGCGAAGCTGTGTCGTATCAGCCACGTGAGTTATTGCTGTGACATTTTTTCTGTTTTGTGTATATTTTTAGGATTTATTGTATGTCAGTGTGTTGAATTGTGTTGTACTTCTTGGTGTGTCCGTCCGTGTAACATAGGATCCAATCCATATTAGAAACTATCAGTGTTGTCGAAATATTAATGTTCAGTAAATCTAAGGATGCTTTAGAAAGTGAAAGCAAGAAGATTTGTAGGACCTAATGACATCTCTATGGAAGCTTATAAGTGTTTGCAAGACAGTGGGCTAGACTCACCAAATTTAATCAACTTATGCAGAAGATGAAACTGCCATACAAATGGAGTAGAAGCATTATAAGCAATATGGTGAAACTTTCCAGATAGTAATTTGCAAGACTGAGAAAAGAAACAGTTGTTTTGAAAAACCAGTTTGGTTTTATGCTTGGGAAGATCTGCAATGAGGCTATTGCTTAGATGAAAATTGAAACACTAAACAAAGTAAAGAGATCGGCGTATTTTTTCACTGATTTAGAAAGAGTGGGATTTGTGCCGGGCTTAGAAGAGAAACAAGTGATATAATTATATTATGCAGCTGAATTTAGAAAAAAGAGAAGGGTCTAGTAGTTATAATGATGCTAGTAAATATATGCATAATGGATAGTAACTAGCATGAGAATAATTGGAGATGACATGGTGGGTTCAGAAAAGAGACATGCGGGCAATAGTTAGAGTTACGTAATTAAGTATATGGAGCATTGAATAGCATGAAGCAATTGAAGGAAGATAGATCCAACCCGATCACTATAGGCTTATATCAGTGCACATCAAGATGTCCTATCCTCTTTGCATTAGTCATGGAAAACATGCAAGTGTAGGATAAAGAGGACTCTTGCTACGTGGTTCCGGCTCCTTGATCTTTGAACAGAATTCGAATATTAAACATTAGTGATGCAACTTCAACAAATAAAAATGAAATGTTTATTAGTTGTTTTAAAGAAATTAAGGCATCATCAGGACCCGTATCATTTCAATTGTGTAGCTTTGTGTAGTTTTCTATTTTTTTGCTTTTTTCTACTATTGTATTTCTATGTCTACTATATTCGGAAATAAATTTATTCTATCAAGATTTATGAATAACTTTATAGACTGTATACCTCTGAGGCTCTGAGGCTTGCTTGGATAATTTTGTGACATTTTCAAATGACACCTGAACAGACAATTCCAGATATAAATGTCTATTTTCAAGATCCTTGGGATGATTTGTTCTAGAGAGGACTGTCCCGTTGACAACTATAAACTATGAACATCCAAGTGTCATCTTACTTCATTTTCTTAGAACCAATCTAATTACAAGTCGAATCTCTTCCCAAATTAGAAAGTTCCCTCTAACTTTAAAAAATCCTCTATGATTGACTAGAAAACCTTTGGGTTGTAAGCTGCTGCTTCTTACAGCGTTGCAGGGATCTTATCCAACAATCAAGCACACCGACATATTATTATACTATGAGTCATTGTCTTAGAATTTACTAACTAGAGAAGATTCTTAAATGTATCCGACCTTTGATTCTAGCTTCTTCTATAGTTTCATCTGTACATTGCATTGCTACTTTCAAATTTGTGTACCTCCTTTGTAAATGGATGCATGGATTTTTTGACCATACTCGATGAATTATGAAGGATGGAAGTCTAGTATAACAGCAGATGAATTCCATAAATTCGGTTTCTTTTGCCAAATTTATGTTCATTCAGATTCCAGGACTTGTCTTATTTTGTGGAGATTTGATCCTCAAATCTGTCAAATACCTTTCATCCCTTGAGAAATTTCAGAGCTTACAATAATCCTTTCTGTAGTGGGCTGCCCATATGATTCTTTCTTTTTTAGGCTCGAAGTCAACTTCTGTTTCCATACTTTTCTCCTATAATTGGAAAGAAAGTGTGAATAAGCTAGCCCCAAGTCAACCATCATTTCTCTATCTCCAAACCTTTGCGATGCATTATTGATCCGAAGACCCCTTGGCACGACCTTTCACCCTATTCTAATGCCATGATCATCTCATATGATTAACCTCCAAAGTTTTCGGCTGATCATGTCATACTGACATATTTTTCTTAAAATAGCTCATCACCACTGATCTAAGCAGATATTGACAAGGATAGAAAATTATTTCATACTCTCTAGTTTCTGTCCTCGGATATTTTTACATGTATCTGGCCGAGGAGAGAACTACAGATACATAGAATTTCAAAGGGCTTGGGCATGTGATGACCAATTTTAAAGCTATCTTGAAGGGGGGAAGAACTTGTCAATTTGAGGATAGGCTTATTATAAAGCAATCTTTATCTGTAGGTAGAGATTTGTCTTGATCAGTTCTAGCAACAGCTCAGTTACAATGGACAGTGACTGTGTTGATCATAAACATTAAGATTGCTTATCAGTCATTCTGGTTACCAGCAATTTGATTGACCAAAGAATATGATAGAGTAAGCTTTCCGAGGTCTTTTGCCCTTACCATGAGGGCAACACTGCAGTTCTGGTCGTGCAAGAGGTGTGAGGTTCAAGTCCCGCTTACATTTTGTGGCCTTTCGCCAGCAGGGGGGAGGGAAAAAGGGGGACTATAATGCGGAAGAAATAAGTATGTCATTGCTCCAGAATTTACCATTGCATCAACACAATCTTAATAGTCAAAAGGGTCTATTATATAAGTGAAAACCGACACGTTATTTTCCTTTCTTTTGTTTCTACTTTGTTGGGTAAGTTTCGCTGGTCTTGAACAGATCTTTATTAAGAGAAATGTCCCAATTGATGATATTGTTGACACTTGATTGCTGTTCTAGGAGCAACAAATGCACAGAAACAGTGTGGCACTTTTCTCCTGAACATATAGGAATACTATGAGAGTGCAAGATAAGGATGCGATTTTGCAATATTATAATTGTTTTTTTTATTTTGTGTCAGTCCAATTTTATCAGTTGTCTCTCCAACAATATCATTATTTTGTTTTTATTTTCTGTCTTGTTCCAATTTTATCAGATGTCTCTTGAAGAGGCACGAATATCATAATTTCACATTAGAATCATGTGCGAGTATGAAACATATTCTTGTAAAGATACAAATCTTTTAGGCATGAACCTCATATCTCCAATAGCTACCGTTGTAATAAATATTATGGTTTTTCTTGTCACCTGTTTTCCTTTTTACTTATTTCTTTCCTTTTTTTTCTTTTTAATTTTGGAGAAGAAAACGGAACCAAGAGAGGTTCGGTTAGAATAAAATTTACAAAAGCAAAGTACAGAGTGAAGGCCCCTTAGGCCATCTCCAACCCACGCCAAAAATGGCGTGGGTTGGCCTTGCTAAAAAATGGCGTGGGTCCAACCCACGCCATTTCGCACCCGGCAAAATGCCGGGTGCTATAGTGCCGCGCCAGAAATGGCGCGGCACTGTAGCACCCGGCATTTTGCCGGGTGGCTTTTTTTTTTTTTTTAATGTTTTTTTATTTTATTTTAGTTTTAAGTTTAAATTTTTTGTTTTAAGTTTAGATTTTTTAGGTTATGTTTAAGTTATTTTTGTTAATTTAAATTTTAGTTTTTATATTTTTGTATTTTATTTAGTTTTTATATTTTAATTTTTTAATTATTTGTTTTTAAATTTATAATTTTACTTTGTTTAATTCAATGTTAATAATTGTTTTATGCTTAAATTTGTAATTTGTTGTGCATTAGCAAAATCGTAGTGTAAAATAAATTCCTTTTGTATTTGTGATTCACCTCGGTCGTACAATTATCTATTGTTTATATTGTTTTATATAAATTAAATGAAAAATAAATCTATTAATTTAAAAATTGAATATATTATTAAAAATTTCATATTTCTTATAATTGAATATAGTAGAATTAAAAATAATTTCTTAATTTCATAAATAAAAATATTAATTAATTATTAAAGTTAAATATTAAATATTATATAAAATTATTAAAAAGTTAAATACATTTTAAAATATTTTAATAGTATTACGCAATTTACTTAAATTATCACATAATATGTTGATAATTAAAATTTGATACAATAAAATAATAATAATAATAAAATATGTAGAGAATATTCCATTTGGAGTGGAAAATGGAGTGATGGTTGGAGAGGTTTTTGTTGAACCCTCCATTTTGGAGTGAAAGTACACTCCAAAATGGAGGGGGTGGTTAGAGATGCCCTTACCAAGCAAGGTTTGGGAAAAAGCAAAACCAAAAAATACAAAAAGAAACAAAACCGACAAAAGAAAATAAGGCCAAGCAAGGTTTGGGAAAAAGCAAAACCAAAAAATACAAAAAGAAACAAAACCGACAAAAGAAAATAAGGCCACACAAGGTGATTGCACCAAAACTCGAAGAAGAAGACGGTCTGATGAGAAACAACTTCAGTATTAGACCTCTTATAATTAAAGATCCTTGAATTACACTCGATCTAAATGGACCAAACAACTACTTGGACCCGAGAATTCCATTCCTTTTTTCTTTTATGTTCACTGGTTGGTGTGATGACCAAGAACCCGCTTAGATTGTTTGATGTAAAAACCCGTACGTTTTGTTTGGTTCGGGGAATAAGAGTGCAAGAGTTATAAGTTTGGTTAGGGGAATGAAACTAAGAAAATGATTGCATCATAATTATTTGAAAGAAAGTAAAGGGTAAGGTTGTTTGCTTAGAGGTGCAAGGAATTTAAGAGCGATGTAATTCTGAAAGGGAGAGGAAAAATATGCTAGGTCTAAATAAAGAGGAGATGTTCATAATTCTTTCTGACTCGTGGGGACAAAGAGGAGACAACTTAATAATTGAGTTATTATTTTTTTTAAAAATATCTAAAGTACCTTTCCTTCTTGCCCGAGATATTTTTTGAGTGTTTCGAAGAGTTAGCAAGAGTTACAAGTTTAAATGTGGATTAGTCTCAATTCATGATCATCTCTCTGCTGAAAAATAAATAGATAAACGAATAGACAATTGGTTTTCTATAATTGGATGCATCTGCTTCCAAAGACCTTGGAAACGAGTTTCACTCTAACAACTCGCTTGATCTTCATCCAGCAATACACGATACAATCATGTAAAACATATTTAAAGTGCAATAATAATAATTAATTTTATAGAATATACTACATATGAATGAATCTTAACAGCCATCAAAGCCTTATCAGAGAGTTCCTTTGCATTATAAGCGACAAGAAAGATAAAAGAGATTGATCCAAAATCTCCGAGTAAGTTGGAATCTGTAAAAAGGCCATTCAAAGCACATCCTTATCAGTCTCTAGTTCTTGTTTCAGTCAGCGATCCTTAAACTAATACGTGAAAAAGCTCCAGAAAAGAACTCCCCAAAAAAGCCAAGGGCCAGGAGGAAGATTTTGAAATGGATTTGAGTCCCAATCTGTGAGGAAACACACGGTGGTTGCTGAGCGAGGGAGGGATGTCAGTTTGACACAAATAAGGCAACATTATTGGTGGTTAAGTACTTGATTGACTCGCGACATTAGAATAATTCCAAAGATCTTGGCTAATTATCCCTTGATTAGTTGAAGGTTCGAAATTTTAAGAATGTAGGGCCACTTGAGACTTGCTTACCAAATAGTGTGACAGAGCTGATTCATACACTTCAATCTAGCACGCGAAATTACGATGAAATCACTGTTTTTACTACCATTTTTATTTGGTACCATGAATTTTTAAGGTTATGCTTAATAACAATTCTGAGCTTTTTTTTTTTTTATTATTTGAAAAGAAAAGTCTGTCATAGACTTTCTAGGAAAACTTTTTAGGGTTATGGCTAAAAACTCTTTTTTTTCCCCCCTGTAATATTTGTCAAGAGACCATAAACCTAGCAATCAAAAGAAGCAAGCATAATTAACTTGGTTTCTTCTAAAGCTTTATGTCAACCGTATGTAATACGTACATTGTACCTTCATCAGTGCAAAATACAACAAAAGCTTATTTTTTGAGAATTCTTAACTGAGAGACTGAGAATTCCCAATTATTTACAAGGCACAATACCGTTCCCCTGCTCGCCCTCACATGCACACTCATATTCGCCCTGGCATTTGCTCCTCTTTCAAGTTAAGCTCCATATCCATTCTCAGCCTTATTGGTCTGTTGTTTAGCACCTCTCTAGACGTGCATTGGTGTTGCATTGGGCGGCGTGATGGCGGAGGCAATGACCGGCGCCCTTCGTCCCCTCTCGGATATGCTGTTCTCTGCAAACTTCATGCAGGATTGATGCAGGCCCTGCTGCTTCTCCTCCTCGCTCCACTCCGAGCCGTAGTAATCCTCCTCCGTCGCGTTCTTTGAGGGCGGCAAGAACATGCTCCCCCACTGAGGGAAATGTACCAGAGTCACCGGCAGCGTGCAGGCCATGATCATTATCCCCATCAGAGTCAGCCCCGTCCCCGCCGAGTACTTTGAGCTGGTGAAAAACAGCAGCTGCGTCAGCCCAGCACCGAAGTTGCCTCCGGCTCCGGTCATCCCATTCACGATCCCGAGGGACCGGCGAGAGACGAAGGGGATGACGCCGAACACGGCCCCGCAGGCTGCCTGGGCGCAGACGGAGAAGCAGACCATGGCGAAGATGGAGACCGGGAGGGACTTTGCTTGGCCGAGCCACGCGCAGAAAGCACCTCCCAGCGTCTCCAGGATCCACACGTTCCAAAGGCGGCCGCGCATGCCGAAGTGGCGGGTGAGCAAGTCGGAGACGAAGCCGCCGAAGGGGCGGGCGATGATGTTGGCCATGCCGAATGAGGCGGCGATCATGCCGGAGGTCTTAAGGTCGAGGTCGAAGTGGTCGTAGTAGTACTCGTGGATGACGTTGTCGGTGGTCAGCTCCACGCCCATGCAGTATCCGTACAACAACGCAAAGATCCATGTACGGTAATTAGTGACAGCATTCCCCAACACCTGGGGGGGGGGGATGAGATAAAGGAGATAAATTAGATTTGTGTGATTGAAATATAGGATTTTGGGAAACTGAGCAGCACTGACCGAGTACTGACCTTGGAGAACTTGTCTTTGTTCATGCCTCCTTGTTTCTGCAGGCTGCTGAGGTTGCCATCCGGCAAGTCTTGGCCCATGATGAGAACAAGCAGGCCCATGATCAGATGCATACAGCCAGGAACGAAGAAGGCGATTCGCCAGGCCGTGAACGGAGTGGCCCCCGTCTTCCTGATCACATCGTAGACCAACGGCATCAGCAGCTGCGTGGCCCCTCCGCCCATGTTCCCCCACCCGGCCGCCGTCCCGTTGGCCAGGCCGATGATCTTGGTGCTGAACATGGTGCTCATCCAGTACTGGCAGCTCACGAACGTGGCCAGGGAGAAGCCGATCATGAACCGCACGGTGATGTAGCCGGCCGCGGGAGATGAGGGACATGCAGAAGACGGCGGGGGCGATGAGCATGACGAGGAAGGCGCAGGCGTAGCGGGGGCCGAGCAGGTCGCAGGCGGCGCCCATGACGAGACGGGAGAAGATGCTGCCGGAGACAGAGGCGACCCCTGCATTGCCGATGTCGGCCTTGGTGAGGCCGAGGTTGTCGCGGATGATGGGGATCATGGGGGCCGCCGCGAAGGTGGAGACGAAGCAGGTGAAGAATGAGGCCCATGAGAGGTGGAATGTGCGCATGTGGGGGTTCGCCAGGGAGAAGAGCTTCAGGGCCTTGGCCCTGTGCTCAGAATCCACAGGGAGATCGAACTTGGCCGCGTCCAGATCCTTAGCTTCCATTGTGGTGATGTCCATTGACGACAAGTCCACCACAAACACCAGTACTGATACTAGTACTAGCTTTCAGAGCTTTGAAGAAAAGGAGGGAGATTGGATTGAATTGAATTGAATGCAGGGAAGGATGAGAGACTGGGACAGTATTTGTAGTAGCAGATGGATGGATTTGGTGGACAGACACGTTGACATTTTATTTTAGATAAAATTTCCTCTCTCTCTCTCATTTTCTTGGAGTGGGTTAATTAAGAGCTTTTAGTTATTGTTAATTTGGGTAGAAGAATCTCGTCGCCGCATCACTAATAATGTGGCCTCTATGAGATTAGGAGACCCCATGGATGATTCCAAGGATCAGATTACAGCAGGGGATCAGATTGCATCAGGATCAGCCGTCCATTCTCATCCAACGGTTTGATTTAGCTCAAAGGAGGAGAAAGGATCTGATAAGTCTCTATTAACAACTATGAATCCAATCAGCTCCTCTCTGTCATACAATTTGACAGCTTCAGGTCAATCTTGCCCCCTCCCCTCTACACTCTCACTTACAGACATTTGATTAATTAATTAATTAATCAAGGGCCAGTTAGCCATTATCTTTTGAATTATTCTATTAATCTCTTGCCAATATTATTTAACCACAAATAATGTCGGCTAATTGTGTCATCCTCAGCAATTTGCCCGTGCTTCGCTCCCTCACAGTTGAGCGATGACGAGGACTCAAAACCCATTCCATAATCTCTCTCTCTCTCTCTCTCATGGCCCTTGACATTTTTGGAAACCTTTCTTTAGAGCATTTTTCTTGCATTAGCTTAAAACTTTCTAACTGAACGAAGAATTAGAGATGCATTAATGCTTATAGGATATCGAAATGGCATATGCTTGGATTGGCCCTTTGAAAGATTCAAACTTTGCGATGATTTTGGATCAATCTCTTCTCTTGTTCTCTCATGTTATAAGGGAATTTTGATAAGGCCTTGTCTTGATTAGTTCGGCTACTTACTAGACTAAAATTTGAATATGGACGAAGAGGTGGTTAATTTTTTTTTGAGAAAAAGACCGCAAAGTCAAGAAAGCCCCCGGCGTTTCATTAATAAGACATTAACGAAATAATCTCCAAAAATAGAGAGAATAAAAATGTAAAATACAAAGTTGATCCACCTGAAAACTCCAACAGGGCCATCTTACTTTCAGACGTCTTGACGATATATCTTCTTTTCCTCCAAGCATGTACGCGACCTAAATTGTAGTGTTGAGTTCAGCCCAATCCAATCTGTCGTAAATTTCTCTCCTATCACCCTCTTCTAAAAACTCACTCCTTTGTCAATGTCTACTAAATCACCTTTTTTTCCTTCCCGAGCTTATGTTATTGCAACCAGCTAGAGTGGAACAGACCTAAAGGTTTGCAAACTCATTGGGAAACGGTTCTGAATCTCCTCGCCCACCATGTTCAAAAAAATTTGATCTTTGGTTTGCAGACTACTCCCACCCGCCGATACCGACTCCCCACTATTAATAAATCCCCGTTTAAGCATTGGGTAGTGCCTTTTCCTTCAAAATCGCCGCTTTTGCCTTTCTTCTTATGCTTAAACCATCCACCCCGTAGCGTGCTACTGGGCCCAACTTGAACTGGTCCACTACGCTCCTCGATAGAATCCCTCCCTTTAATGGGCCCTAGGATCTCTGACACAGTCTCACAAAAATCCCCCAGCACCCAGGTCCATCAATTGGCCCAAGTGAGGCTGGCCTAGCCACAGCTAACTCATGATCAACAACAAGCGCTTCGTTGACTGAGTCGACAGCCACCGCCTCTCCCCCCTGCAAACCAACATCCTCATCGGGTGCGCATCACGAAGATGTTGTTAATTGTTAATGCAAGGTAAACAGGCAAAACGTATGATAACAAAACTATTATAGAGACTAAAGCATACATTGTATATCTGTGTGAAACTAAGCTCGTGACTCCAATCACTCGCCTTACTAATGCTTTGGGAACCCTAGAATTGACTGCTGGGTATTCAAAGATTCGGTGGGAGCTTTTGTGGGGGGAGAGGGGGGGGGGGGTATCTTGATCGGGTTTGACTCATCATCTTGCATTCTAGTGGATCAATGGATCGAGAGGTTCTCACTCTCGGTAGTGCTTAAGGGTAGAAAAGACAATTGCTGCCAAGTTATTACCTCTGCCTATGGCCCCAATAGAAGGAACTTGAGGCCTTTGTTCTGAGAAGAGATCCTCTTTCTCAAGCAGTGGTGGACTGCCATTGAGCTATTTGAACGGAAAGGGTGGGAGAGGAAATTGTAACCCCCTGCTCCCTGATGTACGTATCACTATATCAGTACGCGATACGACGTACAAAAATTGATTTGACCTCCGTGATAGTTCGATTGAGCCGATTCAGTTTCAAAAATTATTTTCTATTATTTTTGATTTTTCAGGATTTTCAGGAATTTTTCTGAATTATTTTGGAAAATCTCCGTAGTCGGTGCGACCGCTACCGATAACCAACCTTACGATTTTTAATTCACAAACGGAGTTGTATTTTGAGAATCCGCTTCTACCATGTGTCTTAGAATCGTATTATCTACGTTAGGATATTTTTGAGGCATTTTCTGAATTTATCGAAAATCTGGCCAAACCGGTGTCGCCCGATATCGGCAAGACACTCCAAAATTTTTAATTTGCAAAATGGATTGAATTTTGACAAACCGTTTTCATATTACGTCTCAGGGTAATATTCTCTATTTTCTGTAATTTTTGGGCACTGTTCGGAGCTGGTCAAATATTGGGCCAATATTATAATAATAAAATATTAATTTTTTAAAAATCTTTCTTTTTCTTTTCTTTCTTCTTCCATCTTCTTCCACACACTTCTCCTCCACCGCCTAAACCCAACCGCCTCATCTCTCTCTCCTCTTCAAATCTCTCTTCCTCTCTCTTAATTTCAAACAATTCCTCTCTCTCTCCCCCCATCTCTCTCTCTCTCCCTCTCTCTATCTCTCTCCTCCTCTCCCTATCTCCCCAACACCATCTCCCTCTCTATACAGACCCGAAGGGGCAGCCAACCCGTCGCCAGCGGCCGCCGCCGGCCACGATCCTCAGGCCGCGCCCCAGTCCGGCCGGCCGCCACCGCGCCACCGCCTCCCTCTCTTCTTCTTCTTCTTCCCCTTCTTTCCTTTTCTTTTCTTTTTCTTTTCCTATTAACCCCCCTCTCTCTATCTCTCTCTTACTACCCTCTCTCACTCACTCACTTGCTCGGCCGGAGCCGAACCGTCGCCGGCGGCAGGCCGGCCGGCCGGCCGCGCAGGAGCCAGCAGCAGCAAGCTGCTGCTCCTCCTCTTTTCCTTTGTGGGTTTGGATTAGAACCCAAACCCATTAACCCCTATTGGGTTCAACTGAAACCCAATAACCAGTTAACCCTTTACCCATTAATTTAAGTTAAACGGGTTTGGATATTGGATCTAAACCCGACCCGTTATGAGCCCAAACCCGTATCCAAACCCAATAAAGGTAAATTTACAGAAAAGCCCCTGATTCAATTTCTTAATTGCATTTAAATTCTTGTAATTTGCATATTTAACCCATTTCCGTTACTTTTAGCGTTCGGGCGATATCGGGAGCATCCGGACTCCGATTTGGACGATTCTGGATCCGTTGCGATCGTGGGAAAGAGAGCTACCTTCCCATGGCCAGTTTGTGAGAGTTTTCCTTTTCTAAATTATAGTTATTTATTCATGTTTTGATTGCTTTAGTTACGAAATTATAATTATGGATTAGCACTAGAAATGTTCCTTCCTAAAACGTTGTAATAAGAATCGGTATCATATGTTAATGTGAGGATAAGTGATAGATGATCAAGTCGAGGATCGCTAGACACTGTCACTGCATGGATAATGATTATGGTTACACGCTACGGCTATACGTACACTGATATGCGCGTGGTTACACAATACTACTACAAGTACCCTAATTTATGCGTACTCCATGACACGAGATATTGTCACTATTCCACTGTCACCTTTACCGGCCCACTGGTACCTTGACCACCTAGATATCAGTTACCCTGGATATCAATATTTCATGTAGCCTCCTGTACATGTCTCACCATGACATAGTGACTGAGATTCACGACACGATCACTGCATGTTTGTGCATTACTGAGATACGGATACACCGACCTTACTATTGCATGTTATGGTTACTGTTACACGGATACCCTGTACATTATTAGTGAAATATGGATACACCAGTTCACTGGATACCATCATTTCATATATTGATATCATCGTTACATGGATGCTTGATACATTGTTATCTTATGTTCACACATCACCATTCCACATGCTCACCACACGAGTGTACATGCATGTATTGTTTTTATCTTCTAGTTATATGACTCACCGTGCATATGACATGTATTATTGTTCCATGTTATCCCTGTATTCCTCTTATATGATTGTTTCCTGTTACTGATATGGATATTCTCGTTACTGGACATGAGAGCTGTTGATATGCGATATGTGGAATCCCACATCTATTGTTCCCGTTTCCCGTTATATTGTTACCGTTATATTGTTCCCGTTATATTGATCCTGTTTCCCGTTATATTATTCTATGCTATCAACAGAGCTCAGCTCCAGTTATCATGTTACCCGTATCATGTACTGTATTTGTTCTTGTTACATTGTATACTGGACATATCAGATCATAAAGCTAACTGGGGTATGGGGGAGACTTGACGGTTGATTAGATCTTATCGGGTGATGTACTGGATCCATATTGTTTTCCCACTGCAGGGGACGGTAGTGCTACCTACCAATTGCTCCATGAGCTCTCGTTACTTGTTTCATGCTCCCCTCTTAGCGGAGGGCCCTGGTCTTAGCAGCCAAGGGTTTGTTTAAGGCCGTGATCCCGGGTATGCACGGGATACATCTACCCGATAAGAGCTCCTCGACCATGAGTTTCCAAGTAACATAATAAAACAGTATACACAATAGTGACGTCGGGAACACTTGTTATTTGATCACTCTCTCGTTTGGATAATGGTACCCGTAGGCCATGTCCGGATGGGTTCGACTGGAGTGCGGGCTCCAGTATGAACTGCCAGTGGTATGGGACACTGGAAGAGATTGATTAAAATACCAGGTGGTACTGATTGCTACTATTGTATAAATGACATGACTTGCCTGAGACATGTATGCTATCTTGTTACTGCTCATGATAATTTATCCGATATCATGTTACATGTATACTTGTTACTTTACCTGGTACCTGTTACATTTTCTGTGGTGGCATACTATTCATGCATATGTATACTCTGCATTGCATATATTCTATTTTCTATATAGCAGATATCATTACTGTAGATGCACAACATCGTATTTTGATTAGATTGCAGATGCCCATCTGCATGTTCACTTCTATCACGTCACCACTAGCATGATCATTCTATTACGGCACCACTAAACAACATTATTTATTATATAAACTGGATACGACTATAAACATGACCCGATGATAACATGTTAGGAAATGAGGGTATGGAAAGATAACCTGATTATATTTTTCTACTGCTTATTCTATACTTCTTATATGGTATCACTAGTACAACATCATGTATTATATTAGTATCGTGTTTGTGTTACTATAGTATATACTACTACCTCCTCCTTCATTTTACCACTCACTAGGTCGCTTTCTGACGACCTTGGGTTTGCGTGCCCAGGTTGGAGATCCGAGTTATCGTTCGGGCAGCTAGTTCATTGGATTCACATAGGAGCTTTACCCTCGGGATTCCTTCATAGGTATCTATGTGCTTTGTTCCTGTTCTCTCCTTTATTCCTGTATTTATATCTGTTATGATCACTAACCCCTTTCTGCAGGTATTCTTGTACTTATTTCCTGCTGGAACCCTTGTGTATATGGAAGCTATGTCCTATACTGAGGCTTAACGTACGCGTGAGGTTGTTTTCACCTCGCGTATGTACGTCGCCATAACGTCCCCGTACCTGCGGGATCGGGGCGTTACATAGTGGTATTAGAGCCTAGGTTCACACCTGATGTGGGTAACCACCTGGGTCAATACTCGGGCTCATACCAACAGTACAATCAGATTCAGATTCAAGCTAGTCTGTATCTGAATTTGGGATTCCAACGACGAGTACAAGAAGACCATGCTCTTGCCCATTCATTCCTTGACTCTGTTTTATTCCCGACTATCTGATTTCCTTCTTCCTTTCTCTTCATCCTATTACTTTCACTCTATTCGTTGTAGTTCACTACACTAATTATCCACCTTGAGTTCCTTAGATATCTCAGAGTGCGCAGCGGAAGTGTCGTGGACCCGTAACCTTTAGGCTTTGGGGTTGGAAATATTGCTCTCACACCTGCATTGAAATTTCGAGGACGAAATTTTTTGCAAGGTGGGGAGAAATGTAACCCCCAGCTCCCTGATGTACGTATCACTATATCAGTACGCGATACGACGTACAAAAATTGATTTGACCTCCGTGGTAGTCCGATTGAGCCGATTTCAGTTTCAAAAATCATTTTCTAATATTTTTGATTTTTCAGGGTTTTCTGGAATTTTTCTGGATTATTTTGGAAAATCTCCGTAGTCGGTGCGACCGCTACCGATAACCGACCTTACGATTTTTAATTCACAAACGGAGTTATATTTTGAGAATCTGCTTTCATCATGTGTCTTAGAATCATATTATCTACGTTAGGGTATTTTTGGGGCATTTTCTGAATTTATCGAAAATCCGGCCAAACCGTGTCGCCCGATATCGGCAAGACACTCCGGAATTTTTAATTTGCAAACTGGATTGAATTTTGGTAAATCGTTTTCATATTACGTCTCAGGGTAATATTCTCTATTTTCTGTAATTTTTGGGCACTGTTCGGAGCTGGTCAAATATTGGGCCAATATTATAATAATAAAATATTAATTTTTTAAAAATCTTTCTTTTTCTTTTCTTTCTTCTTCCATCTTCTTCCACACACTTCTCCTCCACCGCCTAAACCCAACCGCCTCATCTCTCTCCCCTCTTCAAATCTCTCTCCCTCTCTCTTAATTTCAAACAATTCCTCTCCCTCTTTCTCCCATTTCTCTCTCTCTCCTCTCTCTCTCTCTCTCTCTCTCTCTCTCTCTCCTCTCCCCCCCCACACCTTCTCCCTCTCTCTATACAGACCCGAAGGGGCAGCCAACCCGTCGCCAGCAGCCGCCGCCGGCCACGATCCTCAGGCCGCGCCCCAGTCCGGCCGGCGCCGGCGCGCCACGGCCGGCCGCCACCGCCTCCCTCTCTTCTTCTTCTTCTTTCCTTCTTTCCTTTCTTTTCTTTTTCTTTTCCTGTTAACCCCCCCTCTCTCTCTCTCTTACTCACCCTCTCCACTCACTCACTTGCTCGGCTGGAGCCGAACCGTCGCCGGCGGCCGGGACCGCCGCGGCAGGCCGGCGGAGCCGCCGGCCAGCTGGGCTGGCCGCCGGCCGCACAGGAGCCAGCAGCAGCAAGCTGCTGCTCCTCCTCTTTTCCTTTGTGGTTTGGATTAGAAACCCAAACCCATTAACCCCTATTGGGTTCAATTGAAAACCCAATAACCCGTTAACCCTTTACCCATTAATTTAAGTTAAACGGGTTTGGGTATTGGATCTAAACCCGACCCGTTATGAGCCCAAACCCGCATCCAAACCCAATAAAGGTAAATTATAGAAAACCCCCTGATTTAATTTCTTAATTGCATTAAATTCTTGTAATTTGCATATTTAACCCATTTCGTTACTCTTTAGCGTTCGGGCGATATCGGGAGCATCCGGACTCCGATTGGACGATTCTGGATCCGTTGCGATCGTGAGAAAGAGAGCTACCTTCCTATGGCCAGTTTGTGAGTATTTTCCTTTTCTAAATTATAGTATTTATTCATGTTTTTGATTGCTTTAGTTGCGAAATTATAATTATGGGATTAGCACTAGAAATGTTCCTTCCTAAAACGTTGTAATAAGAATCGGTATCATATGTTAATGTGAGGATAAGTGATAGATGATGAAGTCGAGGATCGCTAGACACTGTCACTGCATGGATAATGATTATGGTTACACGCTACGGCTATACGTACACTGATATGCGTGTGGTTACACAATACTGCTACAAGTACCCTAATTTATGCATACTCCATGACACGAGATATTGTCACTATTCCACTGTCACCTTTACGGCCCACTGGTACCTTGACCACCTAGATATCAGTTACCCTGGATATCAATATTTCATGTAGCCTCTGTACATGTCTCACCATGACATAGTGACTGAGATTCACGACACGATCACTGCATGTTTGTGCATTACTGAGATACGGATACACCGACCTTGTTATTGCATGTTATGGTTACTGTTACACGGATACCTTGTACATTATTAGTGAAACATGGATGTTTGACGCGGAAAAGGGGGCTGGAGTAAAATTTCCTTGAATCAGATGAAAAATTACAGCCGGCTAAATCTTCCGGTTACAAGGGAGGGAGAATATTGAATCTTGAATTCTCCCTTTGTTTAGTGCTGGGTTCTCGTGTGGCGGTGGAGAGTGAATCTTGTTCTCCGTTGACCAGATGACCGTTCTGGACCGTCGAGGGATCTTCTCCTTGAAGTAGAGGGAGTAACTCAGCTCCGTCTACCAAAACTCTAGAAGAGGAGGTAGGCGAAGAGCGGCTAGTACTCAGTAAGCTCGCTGAGAGTCTTTTCTCTCTCTTTGTTGATAATCTCCTTTTTTCCTTCTCAAAATCCTCCCTTGCCCGATAATTGTCGTCCTCGTCTTCAATAGTGACGGGACTATTTATATGGTTTTTAGGGGGTGATCGTGCCCCCTGGAAAATGCTCCACAATGAGGGGCCACTACCCGCTACATGCGCGGTGATTGGCCCCGCAATCCGGGTAGTTGCACCGAGACGCGGGTGTCGAGCCAACGCGCCTTGTTGCTGAGACGCGGGCTTCGGGCGACGCGCCTTGATGCTGAGACGCGGGCTTCGGGCCGACGCGCCTTGATGCTGAGACGCGGGCGTTGAGCCAACGCGCCTTGATGCTGAGACGCGGGCGTTGAGCCAACGCGCCTTGATCTTGAATCTCTGCGTTTTGGTGGCTTGTCTTTGTGATTTTTAGACAGCCTACAGAACCCCCTCCAAAGTTTTCGACATTCCGCAGTTAACTGGGACGGATTTCGAAATACTTTGGACTCTAGCTGAGTTCGCCTTCATGACTAGACTGTTGATGCTCTGGGTTTAATCTTATCTGGAGTTGGTCTTCGTGAGTGTACTGTTGAAACTCTTTGAAGCCCCCAGAGTTGATCATGTTGAGTGTCTAGATGCACAGTCTACCCTCCCCGATTGCTTTTAGTCTGTCACTGGCGCGCTTTAAGCCAGGAGTGGTTGGTCGTCTGCGTGCGTCAGTGTACTGTTGAACTGATTTTGCGGAGGCAGGAGGCCAAACGCAGGTTCTTTTTCAGAAAGCAGAGATGGTACTGCTGTAAAGGGGGGATTTTCTGTAACGTGCGTCCTTTGGCAATGGAGACGCGACTGATCTTCATAAGGCAGACGCGATGTTCAGCTGAAGACGCGAACTCCGGAGAGACGCATCTTTTGAATATAGATGCGATTGTCTGGGCGCATTTATGGCGATGCTGACGGGGCATAACCATCAAAGAGACATGGCCGTCGGGTGCGTGCCACGTCATGATTGCTCTGCCAGTTGGCCTGGGGAACCGAAGGGATTTCGCCTTTTGGCGCGCGGATTTCCTGGCGCATTAAATGATCCGTGCCACGTGTCGAGCGACGGTTCGCGTAGAGTTGTGGCGCATGATCTTCTCTGTGCGTTAAAGTGATTTGTTCCACGCGTCGAACAGAGATTCGCCGCGGAATTCATCGAGCCATACGCCGCGTATCTTTGCGAATCCTTGTGCCTATAAAAGGCCACAGTTGGGAGGATTCCTCTCTTCTCCGAACGCACTGTTGATAAGATTAAGAAAGAGAACTTCCTCTGCAGTTCATCTTCTTGAACCTTGGATCGAATTAGCCATGGCTCCCAAGACCAAGCCGATTGCTTCTTCTTCAAAGGCGACCGTCGCCGATGCCCGGAGGGGCAGCTCCTCCTCTGCGCAGGATGTTGTTCTCCCAGGTCTTCAAGTAAATGCCTTTTAGGCCGCCATTAAAGGAAGTTCCAAGAACCTTTAAGAATCCTTAACACATGAATTTAGATCGTGTTTGATTCCCAGACGCAGTCTTTGGGTTGATAACCATGACGCGGGTTTGGACCCTCGCGCCATTGGGTCCTGCGCTTCAGATTCTTCACTTAGAATATTTTCTAATTGTGAAGGGTTCAGACGCGGACTTAGTTTACAGAACGCGGATTTGATCCTTGCGTTCTGTTTCATCTGGCACCCGAGTCCAAGCACTTTGACATCTAGGGATGTGAAAGGAAGGGAGTTACCCTCCTTAACTTCTGGCGATCATGGTGGTGGAAGGGTTAAGGTGGATAGCTCTCTTCTTTTCGCACCTCAGAAGTGACCAAGGTTCTAGATATCGGATATCGGGATCGTATCGGATGAGACTTTTTCATATTGGATATCGGATATCGGGGGAGATATCGGGGATACGCGCGCATATCGGGCATTTATATCAGACACTATATATAATGAAATATTGATAACTAAAAGCAATTATAATTTTATTAATTTAAGCAAGTAAACATAAATTTCATATTCATAAAGTGAGCCAGTGGATTCTAACTAATTTTTTTATTCTCAGATTATAAATTTCATCTTTACTAGTCTATGTAATTTATACTTTAAGTGGCTAATGGTTTCAACTTCTTGCAGGTAAACATAACTTGAAGCAAAACATACAGAACAAAGATGTGAAGTGTACCAAAGTGAAGCATGTACCTACTATATACTGAAGTGCACCAAAGTGTTCATGTACAAGATTGATTTAATGATGTTATTTAGTATCATAGTTCTGTATAATAAAAGAACTGTCTTCAATCAGTGAGAACTTAATTCCAATTTGAGAACTTAATTCCAATTTCCACAACAAGTTGAATTTTTTCTTGTCAAATAATTTTTCACAACATAAAAGAAAACAGAGTTTCTCTAAATTCTTGATATAAGTGGGCCTTTATCAAATCACTCCTCTTACTGATTGCTGGATCATATTACTAAGCACTGTAAGCAGTAAAAAAAAAATCAACAGGCACCACCAATTTAAGCAACATTAAAGTTGTTGAAAACTATTAATAGAGGAGCAACATGAAGCATGTCATATTCCCTACATACATTTTAAACAACATGTTTCACAAATTCACAATCATAGCAGTAGAAGAGAGAAGGGACAGAGACAGAGAATCCCTTCTCTCTTCTCTCGTCTTCTCTTCTAGACCCCTTCTCTCTTCTCTGTCTCTCTTCAGAGAGAGAAGAGAGAAGGGCTCTAGAAGAGAAGAAGAGAGAGAAGAGAGACAGAGAAGAGAGAAGGGAAACAGAGACAGAGAAGAGAGAAGGGAGACAGAGAGACAGAGAAAGAAAATCGAAGATCAAATCCCAAAAAAAAAGAGAGGAATCGAATATTACTTGAAATTTCTCAGATCTGAATTGTTAAAGCTCTGGGAGGTTGTCCGGAACTCAGGCGAGGTTGTCAGAGCTCGGGCGAGGTTGTCAGAGCTCGGGCGAGGCTGTCAGAGCTCGGGCGAGGCTGTCAGAGCTCGGGCGAGGCCTGTCAGAGCTCGGCGGAGGTCTATAGAACTGAGGGGAGGTCGCCGGGCCTTGAGGGATGCAGGGGAGGTCGGGGAAGACCGGGGAGACTCGTCAGTCGCAGTCGAGGAAGGTCGCAAAGCTCGTCGGCACACAAGGGCGGTCGTCAATGCTTGGAGGAAGCAAAGGAAAGATCGGACGTCAAAGTCGCAGTCGGGGCTCGTCGCAGTCGGGGCTCGTCGCAGTCGGGGAGAGCTCAGCGCCGAGACTCGAGAGAGACTTTCTTGCCCTAATTTTCGCCCCATTTTTTTTTATATAACCCGATCTCAACTTTGAGTCGGGTTTGGGTTTGAAAGAATTGGGTTAAATTCGAACCCAATTCAAAAACTCCATATCGGCCGGTTTATCGCCGATACATATCGGGCCGATATATCGGCCGATATCCCAAAAAACGGCCGATATATGCTGTTGCCGATATTGCCAAGCGATTTTACCAAAACGTATCGGGTGAGCTCCTAATCCGCGATCTCGGCCGAGATATCGGCCGATATGGCCGATATTTAAAACAGTGGAAGTGACATCAAGGAGAATGTTGTGGAGACGCCGATCCCGTAGGTCTGGACGCGAATTTGATAATTCCTGCGTCCAGTGCCTCTTCTGCGTGGATGCGTAGGTCTGGACGCGGATTTGAAAATGCCTGCTCCAGTGTCTCTTCTGCGTGGATGCGCAGGTCTGGACGCGGATTTGATAATTCCTGCGTCCAGTGTCTCTTCTGCGTTCGGATTATGAACACTTAGCATTTTTTCCTTGTTTTTGATAGAGTATCTAACTAAGTGTCCTTTTCTTTTTGCAGCGCCACGCCCTGCTACTTCACTCGCCAAGAAGCGCCACTTTGGACATGTGGGGGGTGCTGACCGGGACTTGACCTTTGTGTTACAAAGGACTGTTCCTGTGACAGCTGACAAGTCGCAGGCTCGTGGGGAGAGGCTCTCAAATGTTGACATGAGGACTCTTCGGGTGCTCATGACTGATGCAGCATTTGCAACGGATGCTGGCATCAAACTGGAGAAGCCTGCCTTCTTCTTCGGAGATCGTATCCACGATGGCGGCTATCGCGTATATGACGGGACTTACAAATGGCTCCGTCAAATAAGGGGTGGAAGATTCTTTCTTCCGAACATGGAGAGGATGTTCCCGCTGTCCTACTTCCAGCACATGTCCGTCCCTCGGAAGATGGAATGGGACCTCTCTCGATATGTCCCTGAGATTACTCTCGGTGATTTGGGCTCCCACAAAGTGTACCGTCATGACAGCCATGACAGGTCGGTTATCGGCCTTTTCCCTAGGTCGCGCAAGTCTGATGTTCCGGCTGGGGAGATACCACAACTTGGTACTACCTTCCTCAACGCATTCATGGAAGCGGAGGGTGATTATCCCGTTGGGTTCCGTGCACCGGGGTGGGTCCGTTCCACGGAGAACTATTGGTGGGGCAGGATGGTCGGCTTTGTCCTCACCGAGCTCGGGGATCTGCTAAAGCGTGTGGGATTGTACCCAGCGGTCAGAGCCGTGCAGTGGGGGATCCCTCAAAGCTCTCAGAACTTCTTCGGGATTCTAGAGCGTTATAATTCTTTGACGGGAACGTTCTTCACTCCGGTCGGGGAGATGGGCCTTGCTCTGCACGAGCTGCATGAGGTCTCGGGGCTGTCGACAGGGGACATTCCCTATGAGGAATATGTCCCGACCACGGTGGAGCTTCACCATTTGAAGGAGGAGTTTCCCCTCATATATGAGACCTACTGGGAAGTGCTATGTCACTTCCACATTTGCGGCCAGATAACCAAATGGCGGTCGCAGGGAGTCAAGCAACTGTCTTGGGCCAGTTACTTGTTCAACAACGTCAACACCAAAGACTATCTGATAACCCGATTGGCTCCCAGCTCCGACAGGGAGATTGAAGACAGGATCGACCAGGCTCCTGACAGTTTCTACACCACGGAGTCGAATGAGGATGGTTTCGACCCTGACTTGGTTTTTGAGAGCTTTCACCATCAAGCCCGGACCCCTATCTCCGATCGGACGTTGTTGGCGGGCTTTCTGATGCTGTGGCTGAAGCGCTGTGTGGTGCCCACGCTGCCGCATGAAGTCATTGTTGCTGACGTGGTGTACCCGGCGGTGCTCCTGGCTCATGGCAACCCCATAGCCCTTCTCCGGCCGTGGCGGCTGGTATTCAGAGCGGGCTGCGGGTGCTCACTAAGAGTTTCTGCGAGCCACCGAAAACTGCAGACTCCGAGGGAAAGCCGTATGTTGACTCAGAGGGGAGTCCGATGGTGAAGCGTCCCAACCCTCGTGTCGAGCTGCCTTACACGTACCTCATGGCTTGGTACGTGATGCATTGCCCTTCCTTGATGACGGCGGTGCGTTGGAGGGAGAGTTCTGTCCCTTTTGTACAGCGATTGGAGGGTTCGAAATGGCGTGAACCTTATATATATTACGTCCGGAAGTGCCTTTCTGACCCTGCAAACTATCAGCTCAATCGCTGCCTCCCCCAGATCCCTGGTGCATCTCCCGGGGATCTACTTGTTGATTCTGTTGGCCCAGATGACTTCACGAGGTTATCCGCGGGAGCCTTCTGGTGGTTGCTCAACATCCGGCCCGGATATGTGCTTTTCCGACAAGGGACGTCATGTACCATTGAGCCGTATATGCCGAATCGCTTCGCTCGACAGTTCGGCTATGATCAGCTCTATGTCGGGAACCCCAATGCTCGACTCGCCTTCGAAGGGAACCTGTTCGAGGGTGCTCGGGCCTGGTACTACAGTGTGGCCGGAGGGACGGGAGCAACATTCCGTCTACCTATCGAGGGGCCCAAGTGCCGTACGAGCTTCAGTTTCTGCACTTGGTACTCCCAAGCCATCCAGACACCAGATTTTGTTCCGGAGTTCTCATGCATCGAGAGCATCAATGCAAGTCTCGAGGCAAGGACGGATTCTAGTAAGCCGACGAAACTCGTAGAACAGTACCTGAAGGCTCAAAAGGAGGTCGGGCGAAGAATGGCTCAAAAGGAGGTCGGGCGAAGAATGAGAAGGGAGCCACGAGCCATGGAGCCGCGACCACCAAGGGCGGAGCCACAAGCGTCTAGGGCAGAGTCGCAAGCAACTAAGTCTCGACAGACGGTGAGCAAGCGTCGTCAAGGCTCTACTCCCACTGCTGAACCCACTCCGAAGAAGGTTCGAAGAGACTTGGCAATCGAAGTCTCTCGATCTGAAGAGCTCCCTGCTGTCGTTGAGGCACTGAGGGAGGAAGACATAGCTGAAGAGGACATTCCTTTAGTCCGTCCCCCTAGGTCGCTTAGCAGAGGCCACGGGTCTGCGGAGGAAGGGGAGCTCGTTGATCGATCCGCCGCCACTGACGAGGATGAGCAGCTAGAGGTTGATATAATGAGCGGAGGAGATGTCAATATTCCGGGGGTGTCGGCTCAGCCCGAGTCTTCCTCAGCTCAACAGCCCGGGTCTCCGTCTGTCTTCGTTTCCAGTCCTCGGATGGCTGACCCCAGCCCTACTACAGGGGTAGTTGGTGGCAAGGCTCCGGCTGCGGGAGTCTCGCGTGAGGCGCTATCGTCTTCCTCACTCTCAGGGGAAAGCGAGTTTGAAGACGATGGTTATTATGGTGATGAACCCACTTTTCCTGATCCGGAAAAGTTCTCCCATATCTCGGAGGAAGAAATATACGGGGGTGAGCCATCGACTGTATCACCGCTAGCGATTATCCCTGCTGAAGGTACTCTTTCCATCTTCTGTCCTAATTTCTCTTTACATATTCGAAGAGGATGTTCTAACATTCTTCTCTTATGTTGCAGGGTCGGCCGAAGATGCTGAGGCTACGACCTCCTCACATATTGAGGAGATGGTGATAGAGTTGACCCGGCCCAAGGGGATTGAGGTCTCGGCTGCTGAGATACCCTCAAAGGGGGCAGCTGTTGAAACTGGGGAGCCTTCCACTCTGCCAGAAGAGGAAGCAACCACTGAGGCTGAAGAGGCTCTCACTCTGCCAGGCGAGGAGGTTACTGCTGAAGCCGGGGAGAATTCTACCCCGCAGGGTTCGACACCTCTGGACCTCCAACTTGGTAAGGCAGCTCTGACGTTTTAAATGTTTCGCTTTTCCATCATTGTGGCTGACGCTGCGATAACTTGCAGAGAGGACTGAGGGGGCTCAGGTGGAGAGTCCGATGGTTGGTACCCTTCCAGAAGGCCATACAGCTCAAGTCTCAGTGGAGGTTTCTGAGGAGGTTGTGCTTACTACTCCCTCATTGGTCGTGGAGGCTCCTGCAGAGGTAGTACCTCCGGAAGCGTCAGCGGCCAGTCTAGCTCTTGCCGTATCGACGGCCAGCATGGCTCTGGTGCGAGAGGATCCGCTCTATATCCCTTATCCCGTGACAGAAAAGGGGTCGGGAAGCTTCCTAGGTGGTGAAGACATGGGGGAACTGGCACGTCAAATGGTGCAACAATTCTTCGCTTGATGGGATCATGTATTGATCTCATCTTACGTGGAAACAGCACCTTCCAGTTTGCCCAGACGCTTCTTAAAAATCTGGCTGTGAATGTCGAATTAACCGGAGGCTCCTCACTTGCCAAGGCGTGTCTGCGGGTGGTGGAGCAACTGGGAGACGGCCTGCAGGAGCTGGAGTCTTTGGAAGATGCTGGCTCTTTTGGTGAGGCCCAGGCCACCTTGACCAGGCTCCTAGCTGCTCAAGAGCGAGAGCGACAGGAGGCGGAGGCACAAATCGCTGCAGAGATTCGCAGCCTCGAATATTCCCAGGCTGAATGTCAGAAACTAGCTGACGATTCAAGGGAATCCGAGCTTACCGTGCAGAGCACAGAGCAAGTCATCATCAGGGCTCGGGACACCATTGCCAGGGCAGAGGCTGTGCTTGCGCTCAATGAGGAGAAGCTTGTTACCCTCAAGAAGGAGCTAGAGGAGCAACGGGCTGCTAAGGCGCGAGCTGAAGAGAGTCTGTCTCTACATTCTTCTAGGGTGGAGTCTCTGCGAACGCAGCTGGCCGCAAGAAATTTCTTATCCGAAGCGGAGCTGCGGAACCAGGCCATTATGGAAGCTGAAAGGGCACGCCAACACGAGATTCACCGTCTTAGGGAACAAATCCGTTCCTTGGCGAACCAGGACATTTAGCCTTCTTTTCTTTTTCTTTTGTAAAGAAAAGGACACTCAATTTATCAAGAGTGTTTGTATCCACTTTTATCATTCTTTGATATAAAAGTTTCAAAGTTTTTGGCTCCACCTTCTTTGCTTAGCTGCGGATGAACCCAACTTCTTGATCACTGGCTGTGAATACTAAACTTAGATAGGACTAAGTTCTTTTAATGAGACGCGGCGTCAGTCCACCTGAACTTAGATTTCACTAAGTCCTTTTGATGAGACGCAGCGTCAATCACAGAGTGAGACGCGGTCATCATTCACTAGGAACTTAGATTTCACTAAGTCCTTTTGATGAGACGCGACGTCAATCACAAATTGATACGCGGTCTTCTTGATGAGACGCAGCGTCAATCAAAAGATGAGACGCAGTATTGATCCATAAAGTGAGACGCGGCCGTCAGTCCATGGAGTGAGACGCAGCGTCAATCTCAAGGTGAGACGCGGCTCTGAATAACGCAAATATGTTTTGCGCAGATCGGGCAGGCGCAAGAGACGCAGCCTTGTCTGCTGAAGGGACGCGGCTTTCCCATCTGCGTTTAATGCAACCTGACTTAAAAGATTTTAGGAGATCTTTGAACGTCAAGTCTTCGCTGTCGATTGGGATTTTGGGTCGTTCGTTGCTTCCCAAGGCAGTTATCCACGCGTCGGCCTCTCAATGGATTTAGGCGTTAATGCTCTTGCATGCAGAACCGACGCTGGCGGTTGAAAAACCGGCTCACTTCGACGGTTTCCAAAGCAGCGTTCCACGCGTCCGTTTTTGATTGGGCTTTGACAGTCGTGCGCGACGGTTCCGATTGACGCACCATTAATGGCAGTTGTTGAGAATTGCCTATAAATAGGGTGTGCCCCCTTTTCAATAATCCAAACTTGGATTGTTTTCTTTTGTTTGCTCTGAGAGACCACGCCTTGAGTTATCTTTCAGAGAACCGTCTTCATGGGTGAAGGTGACCCCGTGGATGAAGATGACCCAGAGCTCTCATGCTTCTGTTTGGTCTCTTCAGAAGGAATCCTCTCTCGGATCATCTTGCGCGCCCGCGTTTGGATGCAGAGTGGCCAACTCTGGACAGGGGCCTCTGCTGGTATGTCACCCGATGATGTGCATAGCCTGTACTTTGGCATAGCCATCTGAATGAAATCCTGGTGCATTCCTATTCTGGAATTTGTGCCGGTGACTTGAACTTCTCTGAACGCGGGCTCTTGACGCTGGCTTTGCTCATGGCCATTGCCTTGGCGCGTTTCAGACCTGAATCTTGCAACTCCTGTTCACCCAACAGAGAGATGGCAATTTTCGGCGTTCTGAAGTTTTTCGCGTCTTGTGCATTAAGCGCGGGTGCAAACTGAGGCCGCGTTTGAATCCTGTGCGTGGCACAGTTTTGACTCGTGTCTGTTTCTGCCGACGCGGTGGTTTGACCGTGCGGGTTGTTCCCGCGTCTGAAGTCTTCAATGACTGCCGCGTCTGTCACTTAGTTTTCTTTGTCGAAGTGTACTAAGTTCCAGATTTTCTAACTCTCTTGTTTATTCTTTGCAGGTAGGCTTGCTCGTCCTTTTTCAGGTTTGCTGGGCCCCGGAAAGAATATATCGGCGGGCGAACTTGCTCAATGTTCGTTTGTAAGAGAGTAAATTATGGTCCTCATCGTTTGTGAGAGAGTAAATTATATCTCTGACGAGGACCCAAATCTCGCCAAGGTCTCTTCAGATCTTCTGCACCAACCATGTCTGATGGCAAGAGATGGTCAGGTCAGGTATGACGGCGAGGAGGTTCCGGCGGTTGCGGTGGCGGAAAGATCCTCTTCCTCTCCCTACTCCAGAAGTGACATCAAGGACACTCCGTTGGATGGCCTGCTGGGGAAAGGGATGGTGATGAATGAAGGGTTGCAGGACTTTCTGCTGCCGCTGGACCTCAAGAATACCATTGCTCTTAGCTTAGTCAGCTAGGGCGCTTTCGACTTTTGCGTCATCGCCATGGCGCAATTGGCTCCAATTGTGCACCTGGGATCAGATGCAGTTTCAAGGAGTGAGTACGGCCTCTGAGAGAGAGAGGGACTTCTTTGTACTCCTTAATTGTAACACTCATCTTATTGTATAAGAGAGCGTTTTGTATCACTTTCATATGCTTGGATAAATAAAAGTGACACTTTTCTTTTTGCCTCCTTCATTGTCTTAACTTTTTGTCTTCAGTTAGACACGTAGAAGCAAGGAATCTTTTGACCTTATCAAAATTATAGTGGTAATCTTAATAAGTCAAGATTTGTAAGGAAAGATCCTATTTCAGGAGTTTTCATGATACTGTCAGAGGTGTGATATTAACTTGACAGGGATGGGATGATTTTTTTGGTGGACCTGCCACTTTGTAAAAGAAAGTGACAAGTGGAGTTCGTACCCCCAGGGAAGATGAACTTTTATCAAGGATTTGGGATTAACTTGATTTAAGATCAGTTGGGGAGTTTGACGGAAACATTGTTAACGGTGTAATGTTAACCAACAATGTTTCTAAATGAACTTGATACTCTGTCGGGGAGAGTATCAAATGAGACTAGACTCGCGGGGAATCTAGGAAGGTCTTTACCGTTAGAGGTGTGATATTAACTTAACGGTTTAGAAGTAGTCTTGTCAGAAGTGTAATGTTAACTTGACAAGGACATGAGTTAGAGGTGTGATATTAACTTAACTCATCAGCATCTCAGTTTTATTTGGGAAAACTGAGGAAGTCACTGTCATAGGTGTGATGTTTAACTTAACATTGAGGATAATGCTAGAGGTGTAATGTTGAACTTGGCATTAGTCGTCTCGACTTTGACAAAGAAGTCGAGGAAAGGTCACGGCCATAGGTGTATTGTTGAACTTAGCGATGACTCGGATGCTAGAAGTGTAGTGTTAACTTGGCATCGTCCATTTCAGCTTCGATACGGAAGTCTGAAGAAAGGTGACTATCAGAGGTGTGATATTAACTTGACAGGCACTCGATGTACTGCTTAGAGGTGTAATGTTAACTTAAACAGTAGTTTGTCAGAGGTGTAATGTTAACTTGACAAGAATTGGCTCGTGATAAGAGCAATTTGAGGACCTGTCATTCTATTGATGAGAATTGACAAGTGGAATTTGAAATGCCAGAGGTATAGTATTAACTTGGCAAATTTGAGAGTTTGTTACTCTATGCAGAGTTAACAAGCAAAGTTTATACTCGACAAAGAGTATTCATTACTAGAGGTATAGTGTTAACGTAGTAATGATTGCATTTTGTGGTCCTACCATTCTATAGATGAGAATTGGTAAGGGATTTTGGAGGAAAGAGTGGACTCAAGTCCACTTAGGATTTTTAGCAAACCCTCAGCTATCAACGGATTTGAGATGCCTTTACCAACTACCGTTTGAGTTGGGCTAGCCATGCTATTCCCTCAGCATGATGAGTTGTCGAAGACTTATGTTGGGCTTAGAAGCCAACATTTTCCTCTATCCTTAGCCGTCGGAGGCGTCGGATGTTTCTGATCAGAGGTGTATTTTTAACTTGATCAGTGGAAGAATACTGTCTAGGGATAGTATTTCTTCAGGAACCTGCCGTTAATAGGCATCATGAGTGTATCGCCATTCGAGGTTATGAGGCGATATGATCCATTTGAGTAGACTGACTCTACTACAAATGGTCCTTCCCATTTGGGTTGGAATTTTCCTTTTGTCTTGTGCGTCATTACGATGGGTCTTCTGACGGCTAAGACTAGGTCGCCTTTCTTGAAAGTTCACACTTTAACTTTCTTGTTGAAGGCTCTGGTGATTCGAGCCTGGTAGAGCTCGATTTGCTGTTGGGCTTGCAGACGCTTGTCGTCTAAGGCCTCCAGTTCCTGGAGTCGCTGTCGATGCTTCTCCTCTGCCGTCATCTCTGCTGTCAAGGCGACGCGTAGAGATGGAATTTGGATCTCCAGGGGAAGCACGGCTTCACATCCGTATACCAAGGAAAACGGCGTGGCCTTAGTCGGGGTTCGCACAGTTGTGCGGTAAGCCCATAAGCATTCACCCAACTTGTCGTCCCAGTCTCGTTGGCTTTTCGAGACGAACTTTTTGAGAAGCTTGCCAATAGTCTTGTTGAAAGCTTCTGCGAGGCCATTGGTGGCAGGGTAGTATGCCGTTGAAGACACACTCTGGATTCTGAACTTAGCGCAGAATCTCTGGAAAGCCTGGCTGATGAACTGGGGTCCATTGTCATGGACAATTCGCCGAGGTACGCCGAAACGGTAAATAACGTGATGTTTCACGAACTTGATCACGTTCGACGACTTGACCTCCTTCAAAGGGATGGCTTCAGCCCATTTGGAGAAGTAATCGGTTATCGCCAGAATGAACCGATGTCCTTTTGATGATGGCGGACTGATAGTGTAACGCCCCGATTCCACGGATACGGGGACGTCACTGCGACGTATATACGTAGGTCAGAAAATGCCCTCACGTATATACGCTAAGCATTAAAGTACAACAAGGATCAGAGTACCCGACAAAACGTGGTATTCATACATATGCCAACACAAGAAGTACACATACAAAGTTATCACAGGATATTATAAAGTATTACACATTACATGTGTATTACATCATAACCAAGTCCAAAAGAAATATATACAACTATGTATACAAAAAGCTCACAAGTAGAAAGAAGATCTCGTGAGTCAAAAGGTAAGTCTGGCACGAGGGACTGGAACTAGTCCGCCTGCTCACTAAGGTAAGCTTGGTCCTCTGTGGATGGCTCCACTTCGTTCCAAGCTTCGGAATCTGAATGTGCAAATCCAAGGAGTCAAGACATATAACAATAAACAAACTATAGCCAAGTGGCTAAGGAACATGAATAAGGAAAGATGAAACGGTTATAAGGAATATCAACTAACAAGTATGAAAAGCATGAAGAGATAAAATCCTGATACAATGAATCTACAGTTAACGTCTTATTATTATTACTTGTCTTACTGTGATATCTAACTATGTGACCCAGCGTCCCAGAGCACATAGATCCATATCCTAGTAAAGCAAGGTTGTTATTGGAAACAGCGGTTGTATCGACGAACTATGTTTACAGTGGGTCCCGTGCATGCCCGGGACCACGGTCCAGGGTGTTCCGTTGCTTGATGACGGAACCAGCCGCAAGGCCTATCAGGAGGGACTTATGTATGCCCGTTGTCATGACTGTATCAGGAAGAGGGAGCAAGCACTCCCCTCGGTCCCCTGGAGGCCCTCAGGTCAGACCGAAAATATAATTGTACAATATACCTAATGCCACTGTAAACACGAACACATATCGATATCCGCATGTTTCCCCCGACCCATGTGTAAGTTGGTCCATTTTATACAAAAGTCAAGTGCATCATGCTTGGTTTAAGAGATAGCATGATAAAAGGTGATATTCACTATTTAACGAGTCATGAAACGAGAATATGTAATAACAAGTCATGAAGTAACAAGTGGTGAGATCCATCAAGTAACATGTCATGTAATATCAGTTATGAAGCATAAACAGGAATAATATGTTACACATGTATCAAAGATAAAATCAAAATTCAAATAGGAAATCAACTAAGTCAGACATTCAGAATTAGTCGACTAGGTGGAAGGATTAGTCGACTAATAGGGGTCTTAGGTCGACTAACAGTCTAGATGAGTCGACTAAAACTGGGTTCCAGAGAGTTGTAATTCTGTTTCAGGAAAAGTTAGTCGACTAGGGTTGTAAGGGTAGTCGACTAACAGGGAACTACTAGTCGACTAATGGATACTTAAGTCGACTAAGTCTGTGATACAGAGAGTTGATGTTTTATTTCAGGAAAACAGGAGTCGACTGGGGAGAAATGGGTAGTCGACTAGGGGTCTCTAGTCGACTGGAAATCTGGTCTAGTCGACTAAAACTGTGAAATCAGAAAAGGTTAAGTTTCAACTAAAGTGGATTAGTCGACTAGTCCCTAGGTCAAGTCGACTAATCGTGGGAAAAACAGTGACAGAACAGATTTTCTGGTGGTTGTTCTTGATGATCTAAAAATAGAATTTTTATGGCACAAGTATGCATGATTTGTCAACACAAGTATACAAAGGAGTTTACAAGTCAAGGTGAGTAAATATACTCACTAGGATTGGTTATTTGGAGCTTTATACGAGTTCCGAAGGATCGTTTGTCGATGATATCACCAACTAGGTCCTTGGCGATACTTCCGACGAAGAGAGAGATGCGATCCAAATCCAAGGTAGTGATGGTTGCTTGAGATGGAGATGAAAACCTAGGTGAGCTTTGGAGTTAGGGTTTGAGATGGAGAAGGAAATGGTGAAGGCTATTTTCTTGGTGAAGTGAAAAGAGTAAAAGAATGTAAAGGAAAACTTATATAGGATTTGATTTTTGTAAAGGAGATGTAAACAATGTAAATGTGAGGGGGTTTATTGCAAAATAGGAGAGGGAATGGGTGTCCCTCTTCTTGGCCACTTGGCCGGCCATGGGAGAGAGAGAGAGAGGGGGCATTAATGAGGAAGGGTGTGGAATTTGTTTGATATTTTGAGAAGATATTTGGGAGAAGATATTTTGGGAATTTGGTGGAAGGAAGAAGGAAAGAAATAGAGAAGAGGAAAAAGGAAAAGAATTTGATAAATGAAGATATTTTCTTGATCTCCAAAAATGAAAATATCGGAAACACAGGTTCCTGGGTTTAAGTCTAAGATGCGGAAAACATTTCGGAAAATACCGAAATCGTCCGAAATTCAAGTATCTCGGAACGACTCTTAAATTTCACCAAAAATCAATAATAATATATGAAGACTAATAGTGAAATCCTTTTTAAGAAATACTTTATAGTTTTAAAACTAAAAATCCCGGAATCAGTTATCTACCGACTCCGTTAGAATTTTCATAAATTCATAAAATTCTCCGAAAAAAGTATTTAGATAGAAAACAGGATTCTAAGAAATAAAGCCTAAAGGACTTTCTAGTAATTCCTAACTGTTTGGAAAATAAAAATTCGGGAATCGATCAGTGACACTAGTCGACACCGGTTTTGAAGAAATTCATTTAAATTCAGGAAAAATCCAGAAAATCATATAAAATCTAATATATTAGAAAATGATATTTGAAATTGAAATCGGTCAAATACAGGAAGTAAATCGAAAAATACGATCGAAAAGCTGAATACGCAACTAAGTACGTATTCTGGAAACGGGGTATTACAATCCATCCACCTTACAAAAATTTCGTCCTCGAAATTTCATAAGGTGAAAGGTAACAGGAAAAGTAACAGATAGAGAAGGATAAGATGGAAGATAACGGTAGAGAAGAATAGAAGGAAAGAGTCTTACCAATCAAGATGTGAAGAGTTGAGGATAGCGCTCTCGGATAACGTCCTCCCGTTCCCAAGTGGCCTCTCCTGGCGCATGTCTGTTCCAAGACACCAACACTAATGGTATAGCCTTGTTCTTCAGTGTCTTCACACTTCTATCCAGAATGGCCATCGGCTGCTCCTGATATGATAAATCTGGCTGCAGTTCCAGTTCGGAATGATCCAAAATATGACTATCATCCTTGACATACTTCCTCAACTGAGATACGTGGAAAACATTGTGCACTCCGTCCAAGGATGGAGGTAAGGCCAATCTGTAAGACACATCTCCCACTCGCTCCAAAATCTCGAATGGGCCGATATATCTCGGACTCAGCTTTCCACGAAGACCGAACCGGATTACTCCCTTGGTAGATGATATCTTCAAGAACACATGATCTCCTGCCTGGAACTCCAATGGCCTTCTCTGTGAATCTGCCCAACTCTTCTGCCTACTCTGTGCTGCCCTGAGGTGATCTCTGATGACTCTGACTTTCTCTGTTGTCTGAATCAGGATCTCTGGCCCCAATAGTCTCCTCTCACCGACTTCATCCCAACAAATCGGTGATCTGCACTTTCTTCCATACAGTGCCTCAAAAGGTGCCATCTTGATACTTGCCTGATAACTGTTGTTATAAGAAAACTCAGCCAAGTGAAGATGATCTTCCCAAGATCCCTTAAACTCAATCATGCAGGCCCTTAGCATATCTTCAAGGATCTGGATAGTCCTTTCAGATTGTCCGTCTGTCTGAGGATGATATGATGTACTGAATTTCAGACGAGTTCCCAAACGTTCTTGGAGACTTTCCCAGAAATGAGATCTAAATCTGGTGTCTCTGTCTGAAACAATACTGACTGGAACTCCATGAAGACGAACTATCTCCTTCATGTACTTGTCTGCCAGAACCTCTGTTGTCTGACCTACCCGAAATGGTATGAAGTGAGCTGACTTGGTGAGACGGTCAATGATTACCCACACAGCATTATTACCTTTGGGACTGCGAGGCAATGCCGTGACAAAATCCATGGTGATGTGCTCCCACTTCCATTCGGGTATTGGTAAAGGATGTAGAAGTCCAGCTGACCTCTGATGCTCTATCTTGATCTGCTGGCAAACCAGGCACTTGGCGACAAACTGAGCTATCTCCCTCTTCATAGCATTCCACCAAAACTGCTTCTTGATGTCCTGATACATCTTGGTTCCCCTGGGTGTATGGAATAGGCTGAACTGTGAGCTTCTGCTAGGATCTTCTGTCGAACTTCTCCTTGGGGAACACAAAGTCTGCCTCTAAAATATAATGCACCATCTGGATGAATACAGATATCAGTCCTCAATCCAGCCTCTACCTGAGCTCTGAATTTCAGTAATCTGGGATCTTCTTTTTGAGCTTCCTTGATCTCATCTATCAATGCTGACTGAATATGTAAAGTCATGAACTGTCCTGCCTTCTCAGTTCCTCGAACTATCATCAAGTCCAATCTGATGAAGTCTTGAATCAACTCCTTCTGCTGAGTGATTTGGACAAGCACTCTATTCTCTGGCATCCTGCTCAGTGCATCTGGAACTGTATTGACCTTGCCTGGATGATATTGCAAGTCAATATCATAGTCCGCCATCAGCTCCAGCCACCTTCTCTGCCTCATGTTCAACTCTTTCTGTGAGAAAATATACTTGAGGCTCTTGTGATCTGTATATCTCAACACCTTATCTCCCAGAAGATAATGCCTCCAGATCTTCAAAGCAAAGATCACAGCTGCTAGCTCCAAGTCATGAGTTGGGTAATTCCGCTCATGAGTCTTCAGTTGCCTAGATGCATATGCTATAACATGATCATGTTGCATAAGTACACATCCCAGGCCTTTTCCTGATGCATCACTGAATATGACCATCCCTCCTCTTCCTGAGGGAGTCCTCAAGATTGGAGCTGAAATGAGCCTCTGCTTCAATTGCTCAAATGCTGCGGTACACTCCTCTGTCCATAAATACTTCTCTCCTTTCCTGGTGAGCTTGGTCAACGGGGCTGCAATCCTAGAGAAATCCTGGACAAAGCGTCTGTAATATCCGGCTAGTCCAAGAAAACTCTTAATCTCAGTCACTGTCCTCGGAATCGGCCAATCTCTCACTGCCTGAATTTTGCTGGGATCAACTGAAATTCCTTCTGCTGAAACCATGTGTCCAAGGAAGGCTATGCTGTCCAACCAGAACTCACACTTGCTCCTCTTGGTATGAAGCTGCTCCTGCTGGAGAGTCTGCAACACAATCCTCAAGTGTTCTGCATGCTCCCTGTTGTTCTTTGAATAGATCAAAATGTCATCTATGAAAACAACAACGAACTGATCCAGATAGGGCGAGAACACTCGGTTCATCAAATCCATGAAAACTGCAGGGGCATTGGTGACTCCGAAAGGCATAACTAGAAACTCATAGTGGCCATAACGGGTCCTGAATGCCGTCTTCGGGATATCCTCCTTCTTCACCCTCAGCTGATGGTAACCCGACTGTAAATCTAATTTAGAGAATACACGGGCCCCATGAAGCTGATCAAACAGATCATCAATCCTGGGTAAGGGATACTTGTTCTTGATGGTTACCTTGTTCAATTCCCTATAATCAATACAAAGCCTCTTACCACCATCCTTCTTGTTCGCCAATAGTACTGGAGCTCCCCATGGTGAAGTACTTGGTCTAATCAATCCTTTGTCTGAGTATTCCTGCAGTTGCTTCTTCAGAATCTCTAACTCCGTCGGTGCCATCCTGTACGGAGCCTTGGATATAGGAGCTGCTCCTGGAACTGTGTCAATGGAGAACTCGATCACCCTGTCAGGTGGCAGTCCTGAGATCTCAGCAAACACTCCTGGGAATTCATTCCACACCGGTACCTTCTGCTTCTGAACCTCCGAAGTAGTCATCCGAGTCTTTCCCTTGGTAGACTTCACTTCTCCACTGAATTGGAACTCCGGTTGATGAGGGATTCTGAAATTAATTTCTTCTCCCTACAATCAATAACTACATGGTACTGACTGAGCCAGGTCATGCCTAAGATTACGTCGTACCCTTTGGTGTCTAGTACGATCATATCTATGGCCAAGATCTTATCACATAGTTCTACTGGACAATCAGTACAGACTCTAGAAGATATGACTACCCATTCCCTGTACTAATCTCCCATTTGTGGTCTAAAGATCTAACAGGTATAGAATGCAAAGCCACAAAATGGTCTGAGATATAACAATGGGATGCACCCGAATCGAAGAGAGCGAGAACAGGTTTCGAATGAACTCTGATGTTACCTGTTATCACCTCCTCTGAAGCCTCAGCCTCTTCTGCAGTCAGATTGTAAGCCTGACCTCTACCACGCCCTGCTGCAGTCCTAGCTCCTCTCTGGACTGGGCGAACAACATGCTGTGGAGGAAGGGGAAGAGCTCTCCTCATCACTGGTCCCTGATTCCTCTGCCCAAGTGGCCCTGGAAGTGCCCTCTGTCCATTCGGTCCTTGAGGTGCCGGCAAAGCTTGGTTGGCAAACCCAATTCTCTTGTGTGGACAAGCTTCAATGGAATGATCTCGAGATCCACACACCA
The DNA here is from genome assembly GCA_038442645.1 of Agave tequilana. NCBI lineage: Eukaryota > Viridiplantae > Streptophyta > Magnoliopsida > Asparagales > Asparagaceae > Agave > Agave tequilana. The sequence continues at coordinate 60,730 of JAVJIF010021190.1, forward strand.
AACACCATCCATTTGCCCTACGGCAATTCTGCTGAGAATGACCTGGTTTCTGGCAAAAGTTGCAGATAGGACCTGGTCGAGCCATCTGGTAAGGAGCTGGTCTGAATGGTTGCCTCATCTGAACTTTGCTGCTCTGTATGGGCCTCCTCTTCCCATTGGTGCAAACGGCCTCTTCATGGCCTGGTTCCTCATCTGGTTCTCTTGCTTCTTCTTTAACCCACGCTCCACCTCTCGAGCTATGGTGAGAACCTCTGAATAAGTCTTCAGTTGCTGGGGCATCAAGAAGACCTGTATGTCCATCTGCAGGCCCTGCTGGAATCTGCTTGCTCGCTTCTCCTCATCTGTCACCATGTACGGAGCAAAGCGGCTGAGTCTGAGAAATTCCGCGGCATACTCATCCACGGACTTGTTCCACTGCTGGAGTCTGATAAACTGCTCTTCCATGTCCTTCTGAGCAGTAGCAGGGAAGAATCTGCTGTAAAAGCTCTTGGAGAATGTGTCCAGGTGACAGGCTTCTCCAATCTGGCCTCTTCAGCGAGCCACCAAGTTCTGGCTACATCTTTCAACTGAATCTTGGCGACCTCAACTTGGTTCTCCTTTGGTACTCTGGCTGCATTCAGCAAATCTGTGGTGTCTGTCAGCCATTGTTCAGCATCCAGGGCTTCTCTTCTCCCGTGAAGATGGCTGGCTGCAGCCTCCTGAAATCGGAAATATTCCCCGGCCTCTGTTCTTTTGGAGCTGTCAACTCTTGCCGGAGAAGCTCAGTCTGCTGCTGCTGGTTCTCCATCATTGTCTGAATGACCCTTAGAATATCCACATTCTCTCCCATGGGTCCATTCGACGCTTGCCCGGAGTGGTTACGGCCCGTCCTTCTCTCCATACCGAATTGGGGAAAGGTAACTGGAATTTGGAAACAAATGGAAGGAGTTTAGGATACAAGGGAAGGAATCAAGAAGGAATCAAGAAGGAATCAAGAAGGACTTAATAACTTTGTATATTGTAGTTGGCATTAGCAAATTACTAGAATTTGCTGCTTGATTGTACTTTAGGTTTGAGAGCCTAGGCTCTGATACCAACCTGTAACGCCCCGATTCCACGGATACGGGGACGTCACTGCGACGTATATACGTAGGTCAGAAAATGCCCTCACGTATATACGCTAAGCATTAAAGTACAACAAGGATCAGAGTACCCGACAAAACGTGGTATTCATACATATGCCAACACAAGAAGTACACATACAAAGTTATCACAGGATATTATAAAGTATTACACATTACATGTGTATTACATCATAACCAAGTCCAAAAGAAATATATACAAACTATGTATACAAAAAGCTCACAAGTAGAAAGAAGATCTCGTGAGTCAAAAGGTAAGTCTGGCACGAGGGACTGGAACTAGTCCGCCTGCTCACTAAGGTAAGCTTGGTCCTCTGTGGATGGCTCCACTTCGTTCCAAGCTTCGGAATCTGAATGTGCAAATCCAAGGAGTCAAGACATATAACAATAAACAAACTATAGCCAAGTGGCTAAGGAACATGAATAAGGAAAGATGAAACGGTTATAAGGAATATCAACTAACAAGTATGAAAAGCATGAAGAGATAAAATCCTGATACAATGAATCTACAGTTAACGTCTTATTATTATTACTTGTCTTACTGTGATATCTAACTATGTGACCCAGCGTCCCAGAGCACATAGATCCATATCCTAGTAAAGCAAGGTTGTTATTGGAAACAGCGGTTGTATCGACGAACTATGTTTACAGTGGGTCCCGTGCATGCCCGGGACCACGGTCCAGGGTGTTCCGTTGCTTGATGACGGAACTAGCCGCAAGGCCTATCAGGAGGGACTTATGTATGCCCGTTGTCATGACTGTATCAGGAAGAGGGAGCAAGCACTCCCCTCGGTCCCCTGGAGGCCCTCAGGTCAGACCGGAAATATAATTGTACAATATACCTAATGCCACTGTAAACACGAACACATATCGATATCCGCATGTTTCCCCCGACCCATGTGTAAGTTGGTCCATTTTATACAAAAGTCAAGTGCATCATGCTTGGTTTAAGAGATAGCATGATAAAAGGTGATATTCACTATTTAACGAGTCATGAAACGAGAATATGTAATAACAAGTCATGAAGTAACAAGTGGTGAGATCCATCAAGTAACATGTCATGTAATATCAGTTATGAAGCATAAACAGGAATAATATGTTACACATGTATCAAAGATAAAATCAAATTCAAATAGGAAATCAACTAAGTCAGACATTCAGAATTAGTCGACTAGGTGGAAGGATTAGTCGACTAATAGGGGTCTTAAGTCGACTAACAGTCTAGATGAGTCGACTAAAACTGGGTTCCAGAGAGTTGTAATTCTGTTTCAGGAAAAGTTAGTCGACTAGGGTTGTAAGGGTAGTCGACTAACAGGGAACTACTAGTCGACTAATGGATACTTAAGTCGACTAAGTCTGTGATACAGAGAGTTGATGTTTTATTTCAGGAAAACAGGAGTCGACTGGGGAGAAATGGGTAGTCGACTAGGGGTCTCTAGTCGACTGGAAATCTGGTCTAGTCGACTAAAACTGTGAAATCAGAAAAGGTTAAGTTTCAACTAAAGTGGATTAGTCGACTAGTCCCTAGGTCAAGTCGACTAATCGTGGGAAAAACAGTGACAGAACAGATTTTCTGGTGGTTGTTCTTGATGATCTAAAAATAGAATTTTTATGGCACAAGTGTGCATGATTTGTCAACACAAGTATACAAAGGAGTTTACAAGTCAAGGTGAGTAAATATACTCACTAGGATTGGTTATTTGGAGCTTTATACGAGTTCCGAAGGATCGTTTGTCGATGATATCACCAACTAGGTCCTTGGCGATACTTCCGACGAAGAGAGAGATGCGATCCAAATTCAAGGTAGTGATGGTTGCTTGAGATGGAGATGAAAACCTAGGTGAGCTTTGGAGTTAGGGTTTGAGATGGAGAAGGAAATGGTGAAGGCTATTTTCTTGGTGAAGTGAAAAGAGTAAAAGAATGTAAAGGAAAACTTATATAGGATTTGATTTTTGTAAAGGAGATGTAAATAATGTAAATGTGAGGGGGTTTATTGCAAAATAGGAGAGGGGATGGGTGTCCCTCTTCTTGGCCACTTGGCCGGCCATGGGAGAGAGAGAGAGGGGGCATTAATGAGGAAGGGTGTGGAATTTGTTTGATATTTTGAGAAGATATTTTGGGAGAAGATATTTTGGGAATTTGGTGGAAGGAAAGAAGGAAAGAAAAATAGAGAGAGGAAAAGGAAAAGAATTTGATAAATGAAGATATTTTCTTGATCTCCAAAAATGAAAATATCGGAAACACAGGTTCCTGGGTTTAAGTCTAAGATGCGGAAAACATTTCGGAAAATACCGAAATCGTCCGAAATTCAAGTATCTCGGAACGACTCGTAAATTTCACCAAAAATCAATAATAATATATGAAGACTAATAGTGAAATCCTTTTTAAGAAATACTTTATAGTTTTTAAAACTAAAAATCTCGGAATCAGTTATCTACCGACTCCGTTAGAATTTTCATAAATTCATAAAATTCTCCGAAAAGTATTTAGATAGAAAACAGGATTCTAAGAAATAAAGCCTAAAGGACTTTCTAGTAATTCCTAACTGTTTGGAAAATAAAAATTCGGGAATCGATCAGTGACACTGGTCGACACCGGTTTTGAAGAAATTCATTTAAATTCAGGAAAAATCCAGAAAATCATATAAAATCTAATATATTAGAAAATGATATTTGAAATTGAAATCGGTCAAATACAGGAAGTAAATCGAAAAATACGATCGAAAAGCTGAATACGCAACTAAGTACGTATTCTGGAAACGGGGTATTACAGATAGGACCAACCACGTCCATGCCCACATTTCGAATGGCCATGTAGAGGTCGTAGAGTGGAGGTACCCTGGTGCTTGATGGATAAAATCTCCATGTATTTGGCAAGCATGACATCTTTTGGCATAGGCGACGGCGTCGGCAACCATCTTGGGCCAATAGTAACCCAACCTTTGGAGTCGATATGCCAGTTTTGGGCCAGGTTGATGGGCTCCGCACGTACCGTCGTGAGCCTCTTTCAATACCTCCTGGGCCTCTTTTGGTGAGAGACACCGAAGTAAGATTCCGTCATACGATCGACGATACAATGTTCGCGTACTCGCATTATAGTAGAATTTAGGGGCTTTCCTTCGAATGGCAGCCGCTTCCTTGGTGTCCTCAGGCAGGATGCCGTACAAGACATAGTCGATGTAGGGGAATCGCCAGTCTTTAAGCTCTGGACCAGCCGACAATTCCAGCACTTCTTTGCCTCGACAATCTCCCTTTGACTCATGATAGTCCTTGAGAGTATTTTTCGGGCAATACAGGTCGTGGCTGTAGACGAATATCTTCTCCATTGCTCCAGTTGGAAGAGCTAAGGAGGCTGCCAGGGATGCGAGTGCATCGGCGTGCGTATTTTGCCTGCGCGGTACATGGTCGATGTAGAAGTTAGGAAACCCCTCGGCCATGCGGATAGTTGCGTTGTAATAGGGTACTAAGTCCTCATGTCTGACTTCGTACTCCCCGCGAATTTGACTGACGATGAGTTTAGAGTCACCGTATGCTTCGAGATTTTTAACGCCAATCTCATCGGCGAGCTGCATCCCAATCAATAGAGCATTGTATTCCGCCACATTGTTGGGACAAGGCTCCGTTAGTGAGACAGCTCGGGGTATCACGTAATTTTGTGGGGAGACAAGTACTACTCCTACCCCCGCCACTACATGTCCCTTGGGGCTTGTCCTTGATGCACCGTCGAAGAAAAGTTGCCACACTTGACTTTCGAACGATGTCTGAGTCAGGTGGGCTTCGGCAACTTCATCTGGGAGATCCTCGTAGAGTTTGACTGCCCTCGGATCTGGGTGTTCAGCTAGGAAGTCTGCCACCGCTTGTCCTTAATAGCTTTTTGCGGCAGAAAGTGCATATCATACTGGGATAGCAACATGGCCCATTTTGCCAGCCGGCCATTTAGCGATGAAGGTTTAGTCATAAGTAACCTCAGAGGGTTGACTTTTGATATGACATTTATAGTTTGGCCTACCAGATAGTGTCGCATTTTCTGGATAGCGAACACCAGTGCCAAACATTCCTTCTCGATCGGGTTATACCGATGTTCGGCTCCGATCATTATTCTACTTAGATAGTAGATTGCTTGCTCACGTCCCTGATCGTCATTCTGAGCTAGTAGAGCTCCCAAAGAATGATCCATCGCTCGGACGTACACCAGAAACGGCTTTCCGGATACTGGAGCTGCAAGGACTGGTGGTTGGGTGAGGTATTGCTTGATTTCCTCGAACGCTCGTTGGCAAGCGTCATCCCAAATGAATGAGACACCCTTCTTCATCAGCTTAGTGAAGGGTTGACATCTTCCGGAAAGGTTTGAGATGAACCTGCGGATGTACGCCAATCGTCCTTGTAATCCCCTGAGCTCCTTGAGGCTTTTCGGGGGTTGCATCTCCTGGATAGCGCGGATCTTTTCCGGGTCCAAATGGATTCCTGTGGAAGTCACAACAAATCCTAGGAATTTGCCACTGGCTACCCCCAGGAAGGACTTGGTGGGATTCATCTTCAATTGATGAGCCCGCATGATGTCGAAGACCACCTTCAGGTCTGCTACGTGATCGCCTTTAGCGCGGCTTTTTACCGCGATGTCATCAACATAACATTCCACCGTTTTGCGTATTTGCTGATGGAAAATGGCATTCATGGCCCTTTGATATGTTGCCCCTGCATTCTTCAGTCCGAAGGGCATGACGGTGTAGCAATACACTCCTAGGGGTATCCTGAAGGAGGTGTGCTTTTCATCATCAGGATACATTTTGATTTGGTTGTATCCTGAGAATCCGTCCATGAAGGACATTCGTTCGAATCCACAAGTATTGTCAATCATGACATCTGTGATTGGCAATGGGAATTCGTCCTTGGGGCAGGCCTCGTTTAGATCACGAAAGTCGATGCAGATCCTGATCTTCCCGTTCTTCTTGGAAACGGGGACGATGTTGGCTACCCAGTCGGGATGTTGTTCTTCCCGGATGAAGCCAGAATCGATGAGCTTTCTAACTTCTGATTGAATTGCTTCCATTATTTCGGGACGAAACCGTCGCTGCTGTTGTTTGACAGGTTTTACGTCCGAATTGATGTTGAGGCGGTGCATGGCCACTTGAGGATCGAGTCCTGGCATGTCCTCATAATTCCAGGCGAAGACGTCTATATACTCTTGTACAAGAGATATTAGATCCTTCTTCTCTGAAGGTGACAGGCCGTCACTTATGAAGATGGGCTTAGGGTTAGCCTCATCTCCTAGGTTGATCTGAACAACCTTGTCTTCTGTGGGTGGCTCACGCTGTTCAAAGCGGGTATCCCAAAGAGCATTTAAATGTTTGATCCAAGGATCTGTATCAGATTGGATCATTTCTTCATTTCCATCTTCCAGGTGGCTTGTCGAAACCATGTTCACTGAAAGTTCCTTGAAGATGTTGCCGACACTGACATCTGACTCCCAAGATGATGTGTCTGAAGAGTAATCGTTGCTCGACGATTCTTGAGAATCGGAGGCTGACGGGACCGGAGTTGATACATAGCCCAACCCCCTGCGCGTCCGATGATAATAATCGGGGGCCTTCCCTTTCGGCACAAAGGAGTGAAGTAGCGTTCTTCTTCCTTTGCCAAAATTCAACCCGGGTCTGTTGGTTAGGTCATACCCCATGCATTTCATCATTTTGAGCGTTTTTGGTTCATAATGACTGAGCTGAGGGGATTCCTCCTCGCTTTCTGATTCTTCGCGGGGAGTCAGTTCAGTCGTCATTCGCCCAAAAAGGATTGGTTTTTGGCCTTTTCGTCTTGTCGGAACCATGAATATAGATTCCTGCGCATCACCATTATCCTGGTATGTCCCGAAAGATGATTTTACTGGTACATGTAATGATGTCAAAGCATCCATTGCCGACCAGATGTCATCGTCTACGTCGGTACTAGTATCCGATGGTATTGAATCGGATGCACACGCAGAGAAGTACTCAAAGTCTAAATTCTCATTAATATACCAGCCGCCTGCATCGTCGGTGGCATTATCAACATCGAGCTTATTAGTGCTCTTTACAAGTGGTTCCAACTTCCACAAGCACTCTTCTTGCTCGGTTTCAGTGTCAGCCTCATTACCAGAGTTTGGCACCTCCAGTTGCGGGGTTTCATCCACCGGATCCTGATATAAGAGGGAATCCGTGAAATATTCTCGACCCCCTTAAACGGATACCTTTCGGCAACCAACGTTTGCACCTTCCCACTCGCGTCAATGTATTTCATGACTTGGTGAAGAGTGGAGGGAACGATGGAGTTGCGGTGAATCCATGGTCGTCCCAGCAGCAGATTGTAGGAAGTGTCGGCATCGATGACGTAGCACGTCACCTCCGACTTGAGGCTCCCAATCTGGCACTTGAGCTTGATTTTCCCCATCGGACGGGTGCCATTGGCATTGAACCCGTAGATGGTCGTCTGTGTAGGGCTCAGACGGTGGGTAGGGATGCCGAGGTGTTGCATGACTCGGCGGGGCATAATGCTCAATGCGGACCCTGGATCTACCTGAATGCGGTTCACCTCAGATGATCCGATGTAACCTGTGAAGTACAGGGGTCGATCATGCTTCCCTTTCACCTGCATATCATCTGCCGTGAAGGTGATGCAGGGGGCATTCTGGGAAGTGTGGAGGCAATCCTCTACATCTTTCTCCTTCGGCACCTGGGTCAATAAGACCTCAGCATTTGCCAGAGCTTCTTGCAGAGCTTCCCTGGTCGACTTTGATAGTCTAAGAAGTTCATACAAGGTAATGCGTGCCGGAATGTTGGCCAGCTGAGCCAGGACATCAAAGAGGTAAGGTGTCGAAGACCCTTCCGCGATGCCTCTTTGAAGGGCTCGAGAGAATCGAGTCTCCTTCTGCTTCTCCACAGGTGGCTTCGTGGAGGGCCTAGTTGGCTCTGCAGCCGGTTGTGGAGGGTTTGCCGCCACTTCGCCGTATTGCTTCAAGTAGGGCTGTCCTGAACGAGTCCCCGTCATTGGTTGGTTGGGCTCTGCAGCCAAGACTATTGTTTCCTCTTCTGAATCAGTCAGTGAGGGAACATCATCTTCTGCTTCTCGGGAGGAGGCACATACCACATGGCAGGACGAAGCTTTTGCCTTGCCTTTGGACTTCCTGTTGGTTACAGTAGTCCACTGCTGGTTGTCCACTAGGTCGGGTGGACCCACATAATTTCCCCTTGAGGCGTAGGGACGGGTACCAAGCCCTTCTCCTGCTGCTGGTGAGGGTCTGTGTTGACCACTCTTAATTCTCCCCTTGGAATAGGAGTTACCCCTGCAGGCGTTGGAGGTTGTCTCCCGAACTGGAGAACCGACGTCACATTAGCCGTGACCTTCTTCTGCTCTGGTCGGAGCTTTAGCACCTCCGCGTCAATCAAAGCCTGAAGGATGTCTTTGAAGACGTAGCAGCTTTTGGTAGGATGTCCCAACATCCTGTGGTACATGCAGTAGTTGGGATTGTCGGTCTTGCCGACTTCCTCTGGGCGTCTAACTTCAGGGAGTTTCAGCCGATTGCTCTTGTTGAGTAGCTTGAAGAGCGAATCGACATGTTCCTCCTTGAAGGAATACTGCTTGCTGGGGCGTGGCTGGCTTGAAGAGCCACTTGCCCTGCCTGTTTGAGGTTTGGCGGGGGATTTGGTCTCCGTCGCCAAGTTATCCTTCCGCTTTATTTGGAGGGATGTGTCTGGTGCCGGTGCACGCCTTGTCGACCTTTCCTGCCGCGGCTTGCCTTCCTCCGCTCGGACGCGGGCGACAATCTCCTCAGCCTGTTCACCTTGTTGGACTAATTGTTTTCAGGTGCGGCTTTCAGCAACTCCTATTTGAGCAAGGAGTGAGGTTTGGAGATTGTGGCGGCATGTTTCCACCAGGGTGGCCTGGGTCATACCGCTTGGGCACCGGAGTGCCGTGTTCCGAAATCTTTCCACGAAAGATTTGACGGACTCCCCTCTCCGCTGTTTGGTAGCTAAAAGGGTGGGCATCGTGACTTCGGAGTCATCTTCGAAGAAACGTGTTAAGAACAGCTTCTCCAGATCGCCCCAGTTCTTGATAGAACCTTCCGGGAGTTTCATGAACCACTCAAAGGCCAACCCTTTCAGGGTGCCGATGAATAGTCGCGCCAGGATGGCGTCATTATCTACTACATTCCCGGTTTGAGATTTGAAGTAGTAGATGTGCTGATTAGGGGACCCCTTCCCATCGAAGGCTTGGAGGGTTGGAGCCTTGAACTTAGGAGGGTACGGGACTAGATCCCACTCAGCTGGATAGGGCCGGACCACTCCAACTTCTTGGAGGTCTTTGCGGCTGGCAAGGGCATTGAGGCGTTGCTCCAGTTGACTCATTCTTTTAGTATGAGCCTTTTCTGGGTCGTGCGACGAAGATTTGGACGAATTTGAAGTAGATCGTCGCGCCTCCTCAGAAGGTTCGGAAGATGAGCTTCCTCCCTTTCTCCCTTTGCCCTTTGACCTCCTAGGAGGAGATTTCCTCCTGTCTTCCAGCAGTTGTGCAATCGCCTGCTTGAGGGAGTCAATCGACGCCTGCTGGGAAATAATCATGTCCATTTGTGCTTTCTGGACCTGCTCTATACGTCTTGCCGTCTCCTCAGGAGTGCCTGTCATGTAGGCAGAGGTCTCCTTCTCGACGGAAGAGTTCGAAGCCCCTGATTCCACTACGGCGGAGTGAGAATCATTCGCTCTAATGCCGTGGGCTAAGGCATTATAGTCAATTGGGGGAATGGCCCCCGTCCGGGTGCGAGTGTGTCGATACACCCCTTCCGGTTCAGAGTCAGACTCGGACTCGTCTGAGCTGACTGCAAGTTGTTTTCCCCTTGCTCCTGCTTGTCATGTTCGCAGTAAGCTCCGGGTATTCAATGTCAGAGAAGACTCTCCTTCTATGGGAGCGCCTTCTTTTGTCTGACGGGGGAATCGAGGTCAGTTGTCCAGCCAAGGACCGCTGGTGCACACTCGACCCGCAACGGCACTCCGCAAGCATGGAGATAAGCCGTTGGCAGCAGCAGGATGAAGTGACCTGGTAGGCACTTCTTTTCTTTGTCAGATAATCCCTCAAATCCATGGAAGAGGGATCAAAGAGACTAGCCTCACAACGTCGAAGACGGGAGGCATCCATGTGCTGTGCAGAATGGACGCAGACTTCAGGGACGCGGTTTCCGCGTCGTGACTGTGGAACGCGCGTCTGGCGTCTCTGTTGAGATGAGACGCGAGTATCGCGTTGCTGCCTGGTGCGTCCGGGCTGAGCCGCGTGAGAGAGAGTGGGCTGCAGGGCGCCTCGTCTCTGGGTGCGTGCTTCCTGCGTTTGACGAGACGCAGAAGCTTCATTCTGGCGTTTGGTAAGTTGGTCTTCAGAGGACTCAACTTGAGGAGTTGCGCGCTTGGGCCGCCAAACGCGGATTTCACGTACTGGACGTGACGCGGGCAAGGCGCGAGACTGTACGTTGCGTCCAGCTTCAGTTGGACAACCAACGGTTCCAACTTGCAGTTGACGCGCACGTCTCCTCTGTCGACGCTCAGCATTCCGGTTGCGTCGAGGAGGTGGAGAGAAACCAACAACATCCTGATGTTGAACATCAGGGAGTTTCACCACGCGGGTCTCCTGAGAGACGCTGACGCGGGTTTTCTGTGCGCCGGAGTTGGTCGCAACAGCAACTGTGCTTGGGATCGCGCGGCCTTCTGAGAGGCGTTGACGCGTGAACTTTGCTGGGCACAGTGGGCAACAGCAGCGGCGCCCAAGAGAGCTTCAGGTCGGGCTTCGGGGCCATTCCCCGCCGAGACCCTGCGACAGACGCGGGTCTTTGGGCTCTTGGAGCCAGAAGAGAGAAACTCTTCATACTTCGCCTGGTCGAACTCCACAACAAGTGTCTCGACCATTTTCCCCCTACGGAGGAGATCATCCTGCGCCACGGCTTGTTCGTCAGTGACAAACGTATTCCCCAGCGGAGTCGCCATCTCTTGTTTGACGCGGAAAAGGGGGCTGGAGTAAAATTTCCTTGAATCAGATGAAAAATTACAGCCGGCTAAATCTTCCGGTTACAAGGGAGGGAGAATATTGAATCTTGAATTCTCCCTTTGTTTAGTGCTGGGTTCTTCGTGTGGCGGTGGAGAGTGAATCTTGTTCTCCGTTGACCAGATGACCGTTCTGGACCGTCGAGGGATCTTCTCCTTGGCAGGTAGAGGGAGTAACTCAGCTCCGTCTACCAAAACTCTAGAAGAGGAGGTAGGCGAAGAGCGGCTAGTACTCAGTAAGCTCGCTGAAGAGTCTTTTCTCTCTCTTTGTTGATAATCTCCTTTTTTCCTTCTCCAATATCCTCCCTTGCCCGATAATTGTCGTCCTCGTCTTCAATAGTGACAGGACTATTTATATGGTTTTTAGGGGGTGATCGTGCCCCCTGAAAATGCTCCACAATGAGGGGCCACTACCCGCTACATGCGCGGTGATTGGCCCCGCAATCCGGGTAGTTGCAACCGAGACGCGGGTGTCGAGCCAACGCGCCTTGTTGCTGAGACGCGGGCTTCGGGCCGACGCGCCTTGATGCTGAGACGCGGGCTTCGGGCCGACGCGCCTTGATGCTGAGACGCGGGCTTCGGGCCGACGCGCCTTGATGCTGAGACGCGGGCGTTGAGCCAACGCGCCTTGATGCTGAGACGCGGGCGTTGAGCCAACGCGCCTTGATCTTGAATCTCTGCGTTTTGGTGGCTTGTCTTTGTGATTTTTAGACAGCCTACAACGGATACACCAGTTCACTGGATACCGTCATTTCATATATTGATATCATCGTTACATGAATGCTTGATACATTGTTATCTTATGTTCACACATCACCGTTCCACATGCTCACCACACGAGTGTACATGCATGTATTGTTTCTATCTTCTAGTCATATGACTCACCGTGCATATGACATGTATTATTGTTCCATGTTATCCCTGTATTCCTCTTATATGATTGTTTCTTATTACTGATATGGATATTCCCGTTACTGGACATGAGAGCTGTTGATATGCGATATGTGGAATCCCACATCTATTGTTCCCGTTTGCCATTATATTGTTACCGTTATATTGATCCCGTTTCCCGTTATATTGTTCTATGCTATCAACAGAGCTCAGGTCCAGTTATCATGTTACCCGTATCATGTACTGTATTTGTTCTTATTACATTGTATACTGGACATATCAGATCATAAAGCTAACTGGGGTATGGGGGAGACTTGACGGTTGATTAGATCTTATCGGGTGATGTACTGGATCCATATTGTTTTCCCACTGCAGGGGACGGTAGTGCTACCTACCAATTGCTCCATGAGCTCTCGTTACTTGTTTCATGCTCCCCTCTTAGCGGAGGGCCCTGGTGTTAGCAGCCAGGGGTTTGTTTAAGGCCGTGATCCCGGGTATGCACGGGATACATCTACCCGATAAGAGCTCCTCGACCATGGGTTTCCAAGTAACATAATAAAACAGTATACACAATAGTGACGTCGGGAACACTTGTTATTTGATCACTTTCTCGTTTGGATAATGGTACCCGTAGGCCATGTCCGAATGGGTTCGACTGGAGTGCGGGCTCCAGTATGAACTGTCAGTGGTATGTGACACTGGAAGAGATTGATTAAAATACCAGGTGGTACTGATTGCTACTATTGTATAAATGACATGACTTGCCTGAGACATGTATGCTATCTTGTTACTGCTCATGATAATTTATCCGATATCATGTTACATGTATACTTGTTACTTTACCTGATACCTGTTACATTTTCTGTGGTGGCATACTATTCATGCATATGTATACTCTGCATTGCATATATTCTATTTTCTGTATAGCAGATATCATTACTGTAGATGCACAACATCGTATTTTGATTAGATTGCAGATGCCCATCTGCATGTTCACTTCTATCACGTCACCACTAGCATGATCATTCTATTACGGCACCACTAGACAACATTATGTAACACCCCGCTGCCAGAATACGTACTTAGTTGCGTATTCAGATTTTTCGATCGTATTTTTTGATTTACTTCCTGTATTTATTTTGTATTATGAATTATTTATATGATCATTTTGTCTTGGATCCGGATTCATGGACTCAGAGTCTGCTCTTCTCTGAACCAGGGACCCGATCCTAGTGTCTTACTCAATTTGGTCTTTCCGGTATTTAGATTTGACCGATTTCAGTTTCAAACATCATTTTCCAATATTTTAGATTTTCTATGATTTTCTGGAATTTTCCTGAATTAAATGGAAAATCTTCAAAACCGGGTGTCGACCAGCACCGCTGACCGATTCCTAGATTTTTTAATTTACAAATGGAGTCAAATTTTGAGAAACCGCTTTCCCATATTTTCTTAGAATAATATTTACTATCTTAATTCATTTTTTGGGAATTTTCAGAATTTATCAGATTTCTGCCAGATTTGGTGTCGACCGATATTGGCGGCCGATTCCAGGATTTTTAATTTAAAAAATATAAAGAATGTCTTGAAATGAATTTCACCGTGATTCTTAGAATAATATTCTTGATTTTGAGAATTTTTGTGGATCGTTCCGAGATACTTGATTTTCGGACGATTCCGGTATTTTTCCGAAAGTTTTCCGCATTCGCAACCGAATCCCGGAAATCCGCCACTCTAATTATTTTCACTTTTTATTTTAAGAAAATATCTTCCTTTTCCATTTTCTTTTCCATTTTCCTATTTTCTTTCCTTCCTTTTCCTTCCACCAAAGTCCACCAAATTCTCCATTCTTCCATTTCTTCTCCAACCTTCCACCAAAAATATCTCCTCCACCAAAAATATCTTCTCCAAAATATCCAACTCCTCTCCCATCACCATGGCCGGCAAGAGTGGCCAAGAGAAACACCTCACCCCTCCATTTTACAAAAACCCCCTCTCTAAATATTTATTCACATCACCTTCACAAATCCAAATCCTATATATTCCTTTCCTTCTCCTTTCCACTTCATTTTTCTCTTCACCTTCACCAAAGCCTTAACCACTACCAACTCCTCCTTCATCTCCACCTCAACAACAACCACTACAACTTCTCAACACCTTCATCTTCTTCCTCCTCCATCTCCATGTAAACCACCACAAACTCCAACAACTCCACCAAAGCCTCCACCTTCTCCTTTACCTTCTCCAAATGCCACCACCATCAAAACTCTCCACAAAACCACCATCCCACCATTTTCTTAAGGGCCGGCCACCTCCTTTGGATTAGGGCCGAGCTCCTCTTCGTCGACAATATCTCCGATGATTATTCCGGTAATCGTTCACGATTATTCCGGTAATCATTTCGGTGACAATTGCAAGCAACATCTCCGATGATTATTCCGGTAATCGTTCGCGATTATTCCGGTAATCATTACGGTGACGATTACAACGACAAATAACTAACATCACCATCACCTCTACTATTTTTCACCACCATCTTCACTTCCACCATCACTTTTACCATCACAATACCACCTCCATCTCCTTTATTTCAACACCAAACATCACCTTTCTCTTCCTCTCTGTTGATTCCTAACGCGGATCTCACCCCCGCGTCTAGGCAATCCCTTAACGCGGCCTTCGCGTTATTGTATCGACGCAACGCGGAATCCATGCCCGCGTCTGTGTCCCTCTCATGTCAACACAACGCGGAGCTAACGCCCGCGTCCGTGTTCTTCTTGTGTTAACGCGACGCAAAACCCACGTCCGCGTTTGCGTTCTCCTCGCGTTCTGACTTGAACGCAGACCCCGCGTTTGTGGCATCCCCGCGACGCGACTCCCGCGTCTGTGATTCCCGCATCTGCTATTCCCGCGACGCAACTCCCGCGTCTGCGACCCCCGCATCTCACTCTCAAAACCCGCGTCTCCCTGTGCACTCTCTCTCTTTCCATATACTTTTCTCTCCAGGTTTCTCTCTCTATTTATGGTGCGTGCGCGAGTTCCTTAGATTTCGGACTTTTCAGCATTTCCGGTGATTTAGGCGAGTGTCCTCGCTCTCGCCTCCATTTGGGTTTCCGCCTTGTCGGGCCGACATGTATTTTATTCCATTTTATATGTATTTTACTGCTTTATACTATGCGTGGCCGACCCTTCGTGGTCGTTGAACTCTGGGTTTCTGCCCACTCCTGGGATGGCTGGTAGCCACCGAGAGTGCGCTTAAACCCTGAGCGTTCTTGATCCCTCAGCCTTCAGCCTCCGGTCTCTCACTATCTCGAAAGGGAAGTGATTGGGACCGTCAGGTCTCTCCGTCCTTCAGCCTCCGGTCTCTCACTATCTCGAAAGGGAAGTGATTGGGACCGTCAGGTCTCTCCGTCCTTCAGCCTCCGGTCTCTCACTATCTCGAAAGGAAGTGATTGGGACCGTCAGGTTCTTCAGCTCCGCCTGGTTATCATGATCAGCGCTCAGCACTTTACCACTAGATTCGTCTAGGCGGGATGCTGCCGGATTTCTTACTTGCACTTTAAGCCGAGTTGTCCCGGTAACCTTGCCAGACGCTCCAGTGTTAAATACTGTTTGCTGTCTGTACTTCCAGCTCGCTTAGCTCCGCTTGGTTATGCTCAGCTACTACTCTATCATCATGCCATGTATTTCTTGATATGTTAATACTTGCCATACCATTGCTTCATGCTTGTCATTTACATGCTACAAATAAACCTGTTTGTATCACCTGACAATGATGTGTTAACATCTGATACCCGTCATGCTACTACTTGACACTGACTCATGTTATACCACCAGTTCCCGGCGGATCCTGAATGGAACTAAGTGCCACACGGAGCAAAGTGCCACACCACACAATTGGTGGGGGCCACCTCTTGAATCTGTAGGGGCCACCTCTAGAATCCATTCCCCTCAGAACAAAGTGCCACATGGAACAAAGTGCCACACCACATACGTGGTGGGGGCCACCTCTTGAATCTGTGGGGGCCACCTCTTGAATCTGTAGGGCCATCTCCTGCCTGTACCTGATCACTTGTTATGAACTCCTGTCATGACCAGATAATTAAGCCATAAAAAGGATAACTTGCACGGGAAATGGGAGGAAGCGATGGATGCCGGTATGATGACTTGCTTATAGTAGTGGAATACCAGAACTGACGATTCGTGTTAGGGGGATTTCAGGCCCCCAGAAGATGCGTGTAGGGGGATTTAAGGCCCCCAAATGGCTGTGTCCCGAGCGGTCGGGAACTACTATAAGAGGAGCTATCAGTTCTTCATCAGCTTCCAGTAACAACCCTCGGCTTGCTTATATATGGATGTATGTGTGTTGGGATGTACACCAGGACACATACCTAGATATATGGGTCAGACGAGTAATAATAATAAAAGATGCCTGTTATGTACTCCTGTTATGCCTGTTATGTACTCCTGTTATGCCTGTTATGAACTCCCGTTATGCTTGTTATGATTCCTGTTATGCCTGTTATGTACTCCTGTTATGACCGTTGTATGATTTGCCACGAATGCTTTCATCGGATTTTACATCGGATTTCCGATTTTATGATTATTATCATAATAGCTACTCATACCCTGTTTTATTACCCATGTTCCATCCCTTCAGTCTTCTGCTCCTATCTTATCATACCATGAGTACCTCCTGCTTGATATCACTTGTTATATATCTACCTTGCTTACATGCTTCTGCTCACGACACAGTTTTCAATGCATGATTATGATTCGATTTTATCGATACACATGTGCTTATCGTTGCACGCCATCTGGCTTTTGCCTCACTACTCGCCTGGGGAGTTCTATCTGACTCCCCTGGATCCTCATGTCCAGGTCATGGAGCTTGGAGCGTGTGGATTCTCCCAGTTGCTGATCAGAGTGGCGCAGCTGAAGCGTGGATCTCTAGTAGACCATCTGAAGCTCTATCCTTCCAGGGCCCCTGTGCGCCTCTCGAGTTTTCCTTTTGTAAACTCGTGAGTGCCTTTTATACTGTTCACTCTTGTATATCTCTTTGTATTCTCGCAATTGCGCATATCAGTGATGTAATATTCATGTAATATTGGATCACCTCTGGTGATAACTTTGTAATTGTACTCATGTGTTGGAATGTATAATGCCCCACTTGCTTCCGTACTCTGATTCCTGGTTGTACTGATGCTTAGCGTATATACGTGAAGGTATTTCTGACCTGCATATATACGTCGCAGTGACGTCCCCGTACCCGCAGGATCGGGGCGTTACACATTATTTATTATATAAACTGGATACGACTATAAACATGACCCGATGATAACATGTTAGGAAATGAGGGTATGGAAAGATAACATGATTATATTTTTCTACTGCTTATTCTATACTTCTTATATGGTATCATAGTACAACATCATGTATTATATTAGTATCGTGTTTGTGTTACTATAGTATATATTACTACCTCCTCCTTCATTTTACCACTCACTAGGTCACTTTCTGACGACCCTGAATTTGCGTGCCCAGGTTGGAGATACGAGTTATCGTTCGGGCAGCTAGTTCTTTGGATTCACGTAGGAGACTTTACCCTCGGGATTCCTTCATAGGTATCTATGTGCTTTGTTCCTGTTCTCTCCTTTATTCCTGTATTTATATCTGTTATGATCACTAACCCCTTTCTGCAGGTATTCTTGTACTTATTTCTGCTGGAACCCTTGTGTATATGGAAGCTATGTCCTATACTGAGGCTTAACGTATGCGTGAGGTTGTTTTCACCTCGCGTATGTACGTCGCCATAACGTCCCCGTACCTGCGGGATCGGGGCGTTACAGAAATGGTCACGACTGTCAAGATTTCAACTCTATGATTAATCAGATAGAGCTTCTGGATCTTCCTATTGCTGATGGATCGTGATCGAACTTGCAAGAAAGACCCATCCTCGCTAGATTAGACACAATACTTATCTCCACAGATTGGGAATCTCGTTTCCCCTGGCCACCCTATACACCATGCTTAGACCACATCGAACCATGTGCCACTATGCCTTGACACTAGAAAAACATTCGTTGATAAAAGAAAAACTTCCATTTTGAGAAGATATGGTTGAAGGTTCCGGATTGTGGGGCAGTCATCAAAGACAGTTGGGAGATCCCCGTCGACCAGCAAGACGCTGCTATCGCTCTAGCCACTAGACTTAGACGACTACAGAAGGCCCTGCATAAATGAGAAAAGTCTTCTTTTAGGGTCTGTCCTCAACATTAAAAAAGAATAACGGGAGAAATATGTTACTTAGAGAGAAGTCGGGGGGGGGGGGGAGAGAGAGAGAGTACCTAGTAAGAGTTAACTAAATTGGAAGTTCTACAGGTGAAAATCCAACAATTTAATGAAAAGAAAAGATAATGTGGAGCCAATGAGTTAAAGTAAATTGGGTCATGTAAGGGATCTTAATACTGGCTTTTTTTTTTTACAAAATAGCTTGCATGAGGTATAGAAAGAACGTGATTCTCAGACTTCAATCACAAGGGAAAATCATAGAGGATAAAGATCAGATTAGGGTAATAATTAATGAGTATTTCAAGAACATCTTCAATTTTAAAGTTGATCAGAGATGACCTGGGAGCACCCCGGATGATCTAAATCAATGGAAAGGGTTGGCAAATAAACTTGTGGACGTTACCAAACTCTTCTTCTAAGAGGAAATCAAAATGACAATCTGGGGGCTGGGGGCGGACAAAGCACCAAGTCCTGACAGATTTCCCATCTTCTCTTATCATTACTTCTGGAACATTATCGTCACTTAAGGAAAGCCTACATGGGGAGACTCTCCAGCTAGATTAGTAGAATTATGCACATGCTATGCTCATCACAAAGAAAGGAGAGGCTAGAGAGGCGGGGGAGTTCATGCTAATTAGTGTGTTGAATGTTTCAGTGAAAATTTTCTCAAAAGTATTGACAAATAAAATAAGGGATGCCCTCAGAAATATTATAGATGACCACCAAATAGGGTTCTTGAAAGGCAGAAATATTCTAAACGCTATAGCCACCACCCAGGAAGTTATAGAATTCACCAAAAGGAGCAAAATTCTAGAGTTCATGTTGGAATTGGATTTTGAAAAGGATTATACTATACCGGAAAACTCAAATGACATCGATTTTAAACTGACGTCAAAACGAAATGACAACCGACGTCTATTCCAATGACGTTATAAGGTGGGAGGCAAACACGTTGGTTTAAAACCGACGTAAAATCCTTATTTTTAAAAAAAATAATCATAACAAATAA
>JAVJIF010021191.1:0-71840 GCA_038442645.1 Agave tequilana
AGCTCCAACTGATGAGCATTGGAGCACTGTAAAATGGATTCCCCGTTACCTCAAATCTACTATTTAACATGACCTTTTTCTCTCTCTCGTCATTCTTCTGTACAACTTACTGCTTACACTGATGCAGATTGGGCAGGGTCAATCATGATCGAAATCTACCAGTGGTTATTGTGTCTTTTTTGGTACAAATCTCATTTCTTGGAGCTCGAAGAAGCAGTGCACTGTGGCACGATTTAGCACTGAGGCAAAGTATAGGGGCATGGCAATGCTGCAGCAGAGGTCGTTTTAGCTGCAGTCATTACTTCGTGAGCTTGGAGTCCGCAATCTCCCCCGATAGTTCTCTGTGACAACCTCGGTGCAACTATCTCTCGATCAATCCTATTCGTCACTCCCGCTACAAAACATGTTGAGATCGATATTCATTTTTTGAGGGACTATATCGCAATGGAGTCCTGGATGTTCGATTTGTCAGCACTAAAGACCAACTAGCAGACATCCTTACTAAGCCTTTTGAGCTCATTAGGTTTTCTATGGTGAAGAACAAGCTCTCGGTTCTTTCGAACCCGCTTCATTTGCGGGGGTGTTAGAGATATCAATGACACACGTGACTTATGTGAACATGTGATCCATTTGAAAAATCCCCGCATGAAATCAATCAGATCCTAAAAATCTCTCCATAATTATAACAACACATGAGACTCATGTGATTCATGCACCTTATGTTTCTTACTCTTTCTCTCAGTCAATGTTTAATTTTTTCTATTGTGTCTCCCAAATCAGTGTAAACATGTGACCAATATGTGTAGATTATATGCAACCAAGACCATAGCTAATGGTATCTTGTCTTTGCACAAATAAGTCTTCTTCTTCTTTATCTAGTTTAACAGTATAAGAGTTACTAATTCGTGCATTATTTTGTTATCATTCAATAAAGCTTATCATAATGAGAGAAATCATAAATGCACTAGAGATCTGTTTGGTTGTTATAATTGGCTGTAATTCGTAAGTCGTAATTGGTAAACTTTTTTAAGGTTGTAAATGAGTTACATGCATGTAACTTTTACGGTGCTTGGTTGGTAATGTAAAGTTGTAAGTGGAAAAGTGTATTGTGTTTTACGGTGTTTAGTTGTCTTAATGTGTAAGTCATAAGTGGAAAAGTTGACCACCAAATTAACTATTTTGTGATTTTAAAAAATTAATATGCAAATAAATACTAAAAATTAAATATTAAAAATTTAATATTAATATAAAAAATAATACAAATTTGCATGACTACAAATTAATTGTAAGTGGGTTGCAAGCGATGATAATTGGGTTTACAAGTGAGTGGTAATTGGGTTGCATAAGTCTTTTTCGAATTACGGTCCAAACAAACACTGTAGTTGTAATTGGCTGTAAGTCATTGACGAATTACGATCTTTTACAACTTTTTACGTAAAACAAACAGCCCCTAGGTATGAAACAACACCAAACATCAATAACGAGAATAGAGCCTTTTTCCTCATTCCACCCTGCTAAGTGCTATGTGGTCTGCTAAATGCTACAAGACATGAAAGTACTACATCATTGATCACATCATTTTCTTTTAAGACTACTTAAACATGAGTTCCAGGTTTCATTGATAGAAGCAACATACAACTTCAAGTGGTAATGTTTAGAGTGCATGCAGTTAAACAGACACAGATCTTTATCAGCAGATGTCCTCACGCAGGCTGCTGCGTCAACCTTTATTTCTACCTAAACTGAGATCATAAATTTCTCTTATCCCCCTTCCCTTTTCTCTTTTTTAACCACATCAGGATTTTTTGTTTGAATTAATTTCAAACCTTTTTGCTTCAGCATTGAACATGAGAAATGATTTAGATTGCTTCGAGTTAGTGCATGATTTGTACTAGTTCTCTCTTTGGAAATTGATCCAGGTGAGAATCAAGTGATAGAAAATTCACTTCTTTTTAGTTAGAAGTTAGAACTAGTGGATTTGTAAGAACAAATCAAATTCCTAAATACTGAATTTCTGTTTCTAGGTGAGATTGCAACATAAACCATTTATCTCAGTCCTTTTGAAAAATCTGTACATTTTGTGCTTCCAAAGCAGAGTTGGAGTGTGATTCGTTCGTTCTTTGAGTTGGTTAATCTGTGAAAACTATCTTTGTTTACATCTTTGTCTACATCCTGTAAATATTCTAAACAAAGATGGTTTTTCATGGGACTTGAAGATGGAGTGTGGGTGTTCTTATATCTACTTCACCTTAGGAAGGGCAAGATTATAGCATTTGAAATGGAATCTAGGTGTTCTTATACCTAGTTCGCCTTAGGAAGGGAAAGATTATATTGTTTGAATAATCTATTAAACAACTTCACTTCTAAAAAAAATTTGTGAGCAGAGTGACTTATATTGTTCATGTAAGTCTTTTTTAACTCTAATATTAAACATCTCGTGAAGCGAATGGAATCATGTTGATGGTGCTTTTGTAGATCAAAGTATGGAACTCCGACAATTAGCATTTTATGCTCTGCGATGGGGGTGATAGTCCTGTCATGGATGAGCTTTCAGGAGATCCTAGAGTTTCTTAACTTCTTATACGCTGTGGGAATGCTTCTGGAGTTTGCTGCTTTCGTTAAGCTTAGGCTGAAGAAGCCAGATCTTCATAGGCCCTATAACATTCCTGTAGGGACCATTGGGGCAATTGTTATTTCTACACCTCCTATGTTCTTGCTTGTTCTTGTAATGTTTCTGGCCTCAACCAGGACTTTCATTGTAAGTGGCATCGTAATTTTATTTGGGTTTCTTCTATATCCTGCAATCCAATACATGAAGGATAAGAAGTGGGTTAAATTTATTTCCACCTCTGTAGCTTCGGAGAGTTGCTTTGGAGTTCTCCCTACAAAGCAAGAGGAAGTTGTTGATGAAGTTTATGTAAGCCTAATACCAGATCATTCATCTGTTGAAGAGCCACAAGTTTCTGAATTTGATTTGGAAGGGATCTTGAAATTGGAATAGGAAAACATTGTATAGTTATACACACGGAGGCAGATACATGATGTTTGCCTGATACTTATGGTTGTATCAGTGTATCATATTTGTAGAATATCATTTTTACACTAGGGAAATTACATAATGGCTTGTGTATCTTCTCATACATGTATTTTGTGCTCCATTCATCATGTTAACCATTGCATTGTTGATCTTTAACAGTATTCTAATACCTGATCTGTATTCATTGTTGACACTGTTTGTCCTGTACATGCCTTTAAAGAAGTTACGAATTAACTGCATCTCAGTTATTGATTTTACCGTTACATATGGGAAGAGACTTGAAACTTGTATGCTTGTAAATGGTGTTTTGTATGCAACGCTTCGTTGATAATGGATTTAAATTTCAACGTGGATTGGTAATAGCCTGGATTCGTATGTAAAACAGTCCTAGTTCAGTAGGAACCCAGTCTTGATTTATCCAAACCATTTGATGTGCAGTTCCTTTAGTTTACCTTAAGTTGAATTTGATATTATTTCATGCATACACATATACTATCATATACATGCATATTCTTGTATCAAATTTCTTGGACAAATTTGTTTGAGCCAGTAATCTATGAGACCTGAAGGTACTGAAAGACACTAGTATGCCGTCCATTGAATCTAAACCTAAAGATGTATCTCCCCCCATTGAAAGAAACTTGTGCATCTTTGTACGTATGAAATTCACTGAATATGGTTGGTGACGATATGAGAATGATTGCATAATTCCTTCGGCAACCAGGAAGCTGTTTTAGGAACTTGAACTACTGGGACAGGAGACCATGGCGCCCGTGGAGGTGGAGGATGCTAGCAGGAATTTCCTGCGGGTCGATATTTTTGCTGCGGGGCTGGTGGTGGTGGTTGTGTGTGTGTGTTGTTTTGGGGGGTTGGTGGGGACTGGGGTGATAGAGGTGGAGAGGAGCAGGGAGTTGAGTGATAGGTATTCTGTAGAGGTCAATATGGCGATCGGGAAATCTCAGCTAGTCAGCTGAGGTGGTGGTCCGGTGGATACGGGCAGTGGCGGCCATCTCGAAGATAGGGTTGTTTGAGGCGGAGATGAGTAGTGGTTCATTTCAGCTACTCCGGAGCGAGATGGGGATGATTTCAGAGATCTTCACCAAAAGTTATTGTCCTTCTTCATGTGATGCAAAGTGAATTTTGATTGATTTCAGTTTCTGCAAATTTCCTTTTTTCAGTTAAAACTAGCTGAACAGAAACCTGGTTGAACGAATTAAGTTCTCAAATGCCAACCTTTTTGCTTACTATATGGATCAACTTGACTTATAAAAGTATATAAAACCTAAATTAGCTGCTAAATTGAGCATAACAAAAGACCATATAAACATAGTAGTAAGTGACAACTTTGTCCAAGTGGATCACGGATGCGATAAAACACGAACAAGCCGACATGACAGAATTTTAAAATGTAGGATACATGGATGTGGAGAATCACACAGACATGTATGCCTTAAAGACGAAGAGTTTTTTTTTTTGTTGGGGGGGGGGGGGGTGGGGGGGGGGGGGGGGGGGTGGGGGTACTTGGAACAACAATTGATCGCATAATTCTTTTTAAAAAACAGTTAAAAATCAACAAAATATTTATCAATATAAATTACTCATTTACAGAAGTCAAAGTACAACTCAAAATGGTAATGCTTAGTGTGCACACAGTTAAAAATAACACCAATTTTTGTAGAAGTCATGCACAAGTTGCTCCTTCGACCTTTCCGCAGTTCATACTATTTGATGCATACAATTCTTTCCAAAGTGACACTATAAGTTACTCTTTTACCCCCTCATTTTTATCTTTTTATCACATCAGGATTTTCTGTTTTAAGTTAATTTTGTTGTAAAACCCAGGAAAATATAACACCGAAACAGAGAATTCTAGAGACAAAATAGAAGTAGGAATTCTTATTGATTTCTAAAGTGTACATTAAAATGAATTGGAAAGGGCCTATTTATAGAAAAATTTTGGGTTAATATGCAGTCAAATAGTAACCATATTCATTATGGTGGTTGGTGGTTGGAGGATGGAGGATTGAAGGATATTTGGTGGAGAGCCACCTTCTTTGACCTATCATAACACTCCCCCTTAGCTGTCCACCATACATGATGTCTCATTAAAACCTTATTAGAAAAACCTAGTGGGATAAAAGTATAGCGAAAGAAAAAAGAGTACACCATCTCTGTATACGTGTTCTATGCTGTCTCGTTAAAAACCTTACCAGAAAAATTCTGTGGGAAAATTTATAGTAAGACAAAAAGAGTGCACCACGTAAGCTCCCTATCAAGTTGGCATGAGTAGTTCTTCTTCATAAATCTTGCATATGACGCATCCCAATATCATGAATAAACTTTCTGAGAGTTGTAGTGGGAAGTGCTTTTGTAAAGAGCTCTGCCACAATATCACTTGATCGGATATATTGAATATTATTTTTCTTATCTTTTTCTAGCTTTTGGCTGAATGAGAAAAACTTCGGGGGTATGTGCTTGGTACGGTCGTTTTTGATACATCTTTCTTTCATTTGAAAGACGCATGTAACATTGTCTTCAAACAGTATTGTTGGATCTCTGTTGACTGGTAATCTACAAGTTGCTTAGATGTGTTGAGTTACAAACCTTAACCATACACATTCTCGACTTGCTTCATGGAGCGCTGTGACTTCAACATGATTAGAAAAAGTGGCAGTGAGTGTCTGCTTTTGTGAACGCCAAGAGATCGTTGTACCTTCACATGTGAACACATATCCTGTTTAAGATCTAGCTTTATGTAGATCTGACAAGTAACCTGCATTTGCATAACTAATCATTTCTTATTTTGATCATTTGGAATAAAACAAACTAAAATTAGTTGTTCCTCAAAGATAACGAAATACATGTTTAATACCATTTCAATGTCTCTATATAGGAGATGAGCTAAATCTTGCTAATACATTAGTAGCAAATGTTATATCTGGTCGGTACAATTTGTCAGATACATAAGAGCTCCACTTGCACTTAGGTATGGTACTTCAGGGCTAAGAACCTCTTCATTATCTTTGAGAGGGCGAAATGGATCATTTTCCACATTCAATGATCTAACAACCATTAGAGTACTTAAAAGATTTGCTTTATCCATGCTAAAATATTTTTAGACCTTTTCAGTATAATTTGATTGATGTAAAAGTATTCCACTTTAAAAGTGTTCAATCTGTAAACCAATACAATATTTGGTTTCCCTAAGGTTTTTCATTTCAAATTCATTCTTTAAATACATCATTGCTTCTAAGATTTCTTTATGAGTCCTAATGATGTTTAAATCATCAACATAGACAACAATGATAATGAATTCAGATGTTTTTTTATTAAAAACATATGGGCATATAGGATTATTTACATATTCTTCTTTTAACAAATACTCGCTTAAGCGATTTACCACATGCGTCATGATTGCTTTAACTCATATAGCGATCTTTGTATTTGATCGAGTATAATTCTTTAGGTTTTGAACTTGATGCTTCAAGCATCTTAAATCCTTCAAGAATTTTTATATAAATATCGCTATCAAGCGATCCATATAAATAAGCTGTAACAATATCCATAAGATGTATTTCTAAATTTTTAAAAACTGTTAGGCTAATTAAATATCTAAACGTAATTACATCCATTACTGAAGAATACGTTTCTTCATAATCAATTCTAGGTTTTTGTGAAAAACTTTGAGCAACAAGTAAGTAGAGCTTTATACCTTACAATTTCATTTTTCTCGTTGCGCTTGCGTACAAAAACCCATTTGTATCCTACTGGTCTCACAGCCTCAGGCGTGAGGACAATAGATTTAAATACTTTACGCTTATTAAGCGAATCCAATTCAGCCTATATAGTGTCTTTCTATTTAATCTAATCATGTCTATTTTGACATTCAGCGACAGATCTTGGTTTAGGATTCTCACTTCTGTAACAATATCACATGCTACGGAATAGGAAAATATTTCATTCATATTTTTCATCTCATTTCGATTTCATAATCCTTATGTATTGACATAATCAATAAGGATCTCATAATTATCTATATCTTTAGGATTTTTAACTCTTAATTTATCTTATTTTGTGTTTCTTCTGGAACACATTTCTCCATGTTAGAGTCATTATGCTTATCTGCTCCTTTTCTTCTTCGAGAATTTTTTATCTTTGGAACCGATTGATCTACCACGCTTCAGGCGTGTCTTAGACTCATTAGTGACTTCATTCTCGGATTGTCTTTTTGGGATTTTAATACGAGCAGGAGCATTTACACCTGATATGTATGATTTAATCACTCTTTTCGTATCAGTGAACGAATCTGACAATTGATTTGATATTTCTTGTAAATGCATAATCTTTTGTACTTCTGACTCACATTATTTTGTATGAGGATCAAGATGCAATAAAGATGGTTCACTTCATGTAATCTCCTTCTCCAGCTGTTTCTTTTCTCCTCCTAATGTTGAAAAAATTGCCTCATTAAAATGGTAATCGGCAAACAGAGCCGTAAAAACATCACTGATTTTAAGCTCAAGATATCTTATAA
This sequence comes from Agave tequilana, assembly GCA_038442645.1. Lineage (NCBI taxonomy): Eukaryota > Viridiplantae > Streptophyta > Magnoliopsida > Asparagales > Asparagaceae > Agave > Agave tequilana. The sequence continues at coordinate 7,572 of JAVJIF010021191.1, forward strand.
TAGAAAGAGATTCATAGCCGACATATATTCTCAGTCTTCTTTGAGGACCCATCTTTGTATGTTGTGGTGGAGCAATCGGTACATATACCGCACAACCAAAAATTCTAAGATGGAAAATATTTGGTTCTTGACCAAGTGCTAATTATAGAGGGGAGTAGTCATGATATGCACTTGGTCTGATGCGAATTAATGCCGCAACATGTAAAATTACATGACCCATATAGAAATAGGAAGCTTTGTTCTCATTATTAATGGTCTACCAATAAGCTGGAGGTGCTTTATCAGTGATCCAGCTAAACCATTATGTGTATGTACATGGGCAATAATCATTAAAGGCTTAAGACGTAAACTCACCAGCATTATCAAGTCCAACTTTCTTGATTTTGTAATCAAGAAATTGTGTTCGTAATCTAATTATCTGAGTAAGAAATCTCGCAAATGTCATATTGCCAGTTGATAATAGATAAACGTGTGACCATCTACTAGAGTCATCTATTAATACCATAAAGTATCGAAATGGTCCACACAGTGAGTGAATAGGCCGACATATATCACCTTGAATACGTTCAAGAAATGTAAGTGAATCAGTTTTTATTTTAGCTGGTGATGGTTTCATGATTAATTTTCAAAAAACAAGCCTCACATGGAATTTTACTGGTTTGAAGGATCTTTTGGTCTTGCAAGATATGTTCATGTGATTTTTCAATAATTTTTCACATCATTATTGAACCAAGATGATCTAAACGGTCATGCCACAGAGTTAATGTCTGTGTATCTTCTTTAACTACTATATACGACTCAATTACATTTATATATGTGTAATGCAATTCTGAGGAAAGTTTTGGTAGTTTTTTTAATATGTTCTTCTTTTCTGATATATAAGAGTAAGATACATATACTTCATATTTTCTTCAGTTGCAGACTGAGTATCATATACATGAAGATAAATATCATTAAAACTCAATAAATTTCTTTTAGATTTTGGCGAAAAAAAGTAACTTTTATGAAAAATTTTGTTCTATTTGGCAATATGAAGCTGGCTTTATCAGTTCCTTTAATTAAGTCTACAGGTCCTGATATTGTATTGATATTTGCCTTTGTTAGTTTTAAATTAGAGAAGTATCTTTTATGTTTGAGAATAGTGTGTGTTGTACCACTATCTGGTATGCAAATATCTCTGATTTTGATCTTGACTTCATCATTAGAATAATCCATATCAAGTTTCGTGCAAAATATATCATTTGATAAGAATAAAATTTTAAACATATTATTATAAATGAAATATTACATTCAAAGATAAAATTTGACAATTACAAATAACAAAATATGGTAATACAATCATATATCTAATTATTATCAGTATCTATAGAATCACGATGGGTTGATAGATCAGCAAAATTACCAATAAAATCTAAATTATTAAGATGAGTTGAATCATTCATAGGATCATCATGTTCAGTGAAATTCACTTCATTTTCTTTTTCTTTCAAGGATGCCTTGTAAATCTTACAAAGGTGCTTCGTTGTTCGACACACTCGAGACCAGTGTCATTTTGAGTCACATTTATAGCAAGAACCTTCAGGATTCCGGAGAGAATTTTCATGAACATCTTTTTCTTTATCATGTCTTTTTACATGATACTTCTTGTGAATCGCGTTGTTTTGTGAAGGGTTGTAATAATCACTTCGACTGCGTCCACGACCACGGACATAATTATATCCTCGTCTATAATGTTTAAAAAAATGCAGAATTTGCTTCTGAAAATGTTGTTGAACCAGTTGAACGAGACTGATGATTTTTGATCAAAAGTTCATTATTCTTTTCTGCCCTAAGAAGAGAGAAAATTAGTTCAGAATATTTCTTAAAGCTACACAACCGATATTGTTGTTGTAGTGTTATATTAGATGAATGAAATGTGAAGTAAGTTTTCTCTAGCATTTCTTCATCTGTAATATCCATCCCACAGAATTTTGATTGGGATACTATTCTAAATATGTCAGAGTTATAATCGCTGACATCTTTGAAGCCTTGGAAGCACAAAGCATTCCATTCATCACGTATGACAGGAAGTACAACTTCCTTTTGATGATCAAATTTTTTCTTGAGATTTTTTCATAAGACACTTGGGTCTCTTACTGTGAGATATTCACATTTTAAACATTCATCAAGAATCTACGGATAAAAATCGTCGCTTTTTTCTTATCTTGCGATGACGTAAAATTCATTTCTTTTATGGTTTCAGTGAGACCCATTGTCTCGAGATGCATTCTATGTCAGTAACTCAAGACATATAATTCCTTCCCGTGATATCAAGTGGAATGAACTCAAACTTTGCAAAGTTTGATATGGTGATAACTATAACAAAATACACAATTAATTAGGATCACAATATTTTATTTCACAACAAAGTAGTAAAACTTACATCTCAATTATAATAGTGAGAACAAAAGAGGAAAGAAAAACATTAAAACTAAAAGCTTCAGGTGAAAATCACTTGAATACAAATCTACAACAAAAAGATAATGATATAGATGATGATGACGGTAATAATAAACTTAAAAAATGGACTAAGATTCTTGCGAAAATTTTGATTAAAAAGCTTGTGAAGATGATGAAAAAATTGAGAATTAAGAAGATTGAGAAATGAATTATGTGGTTTAGAATTCATCAATTTATAAAGTAAAAACTAGCTGTTTATAACCGTTGAATGAGAGAGAAAAAGCAATTTGAATTTAATAAAATTAAATATTATAGAAAAGAAGATGGTAAAATAAATGCGTTGTACTACATATATTTTTGAGGTATAATATAGGCACGCCACTCTACTTGGTGGGTGTTTTACAGACATAAGTAATGAAGCTATAAATATTAAAATAAACATTGGCACAACACGCTACTCAATAAACTTTTCAATGGGTGTTTATACAAATATAAATAGCAGAGCAATAAAATATATAATATTGGTAGTTTAGGGTTTATTTCACGTAAGCATCAATTGAGAGGTTAGTAAAAATAATAATAAGAAATATTGTTAGCTTGTCATAATCACATCACTTTACTATAAATAGGTGGAAGAGCCTCCTTTCATATATAGTGGTATTTTATGAATATAATTAGTATAATAATCTAGATTTTCGTAATCACATCACATTACTATAAATAGGTGACAGAGCCTCCTTTCATATGTTGTAGTGATATACGAGTATTATAAGTAGAATAACTTGTTATTTTTACCTTGAGATATTAGGTAGAAGCTGAGACTTGTGATAGGACTTTTCATTGAGCTAATGGAAGTAAAAGTTCGTGACAAGACTTTTACCTTAAGCTAACGGAGGTAGAGACTCTGTAATAAACTTTTTCTCTGAGCTGATGGATGTAGAGTCTAGTGACAGAACTAGAGCGCTCGTGCTGATAACGTGTTGTAAAACTCGAAAAAAATATAACAACGAAACAGAGAATACTAGAGACAGAGGAGAAGTAGGAATTCTTGTTGATTTCTGAAGTGTACATTGAAATGAATCAAAAATGACCTATTTATAGAAAAACTTTAGGTTACTATGCAGTCAATAGTAATCATATTCATTACGGTGGCTGGTGGTTGGAGGATGGAGGATTGAACAGTATTTAGTGGAGAGTCACCTTCTTTGACCTATCATAACAAATTTCAACCTTTTATTTTGCTTTCAGCATTATAGCATGAGATGTGAATTTAGATTACTTCGAGTTTCTACATTGACTTGGTACTCTCTTTTAGAATTGATCTAGGTATAAAATAAAGTGACAAAAACTCAATTCTTTTGGTGTTTTGTTTGGGGCGGAAGTGGGAAAAAGTGAAAGTGGGAAAACTCATTCCCCTCTTCCAGTGTTTGTTTGGAACTGGAAAAGGGAAATGGGAAACCTCTTCTCCCTTTTCCTTTTCCCTTTTACACCTCCTTTTTAAACTATTATTTTCCCACTTGCAGGGAGATACAGTTAATTTTGTGGTCATGTAAATCTCACTTAAAATAAATTGTAACTCAAAACAATTAATTTTGTGGTCATGTAAATCTCACTTACAGTCTATTTATAGTCCAAAAATTTTCATAGTTAATATTTATTTTAACATTATTTTGCGATAACTTTGTGGTCAACTTTTTCACTTTCACTTCCATATTACTAACCAAATACCAAAAAATATAATATACTTTTTTCACTTACACTTTCACATTACAACCAAACACCAAAAAACTTGCATAAATCTCAATTTCCTATCTTTTCCTCACATTTTCCTCCTCATTTTTCACTTACACTTTTTTCTCCCATTTGCAACAAATCGTGAAATAAAACTCATATGTCACACCATGAAGCTTTGAGAAAAGGTAATTGAACACATGTTAAGGAAGAATGTTAAAATATCAGAGAACCAATTTGGGTTAATTCTGGGGCAATCGACGACAGAGACCATTCATTTGCTTTGTCAACTTATAGAGCGATTTCGAGAGAGGAGGAAAAATTTACATATTGTCTTTATTGATTTAGAAAAAATTTATGACAAAGTGCCAAGAGAGGTATTATGTGGGACATTGATGAAAAAGGGGGTTCCCATCAAATATATTGACATAATCAAGGACATGTACGATGGTGGCAAATTGGAGCTTGTAGAGACATAGCAAGTGATTTTTCTATCACAATTGGATTGCATCAAGGATCTGCATTGAGTCCATTCTTATTTGTCATAGTGGTGGATGAGCTTACTAGAGCTATTCAAAATGAGATACTGTGGTGTATGCTATCTGCTGATGATATTGTTCTAGTCGATGAGACGAGAGCTAAGGTAAATATCAAATTGGAGCTATAAAGGCAAACTCTAGAATCTCAAGGTTTTAAATTAAGTAGGGACAAAATAGAGTATATGGAGTGCAAATTCAGTAAATAGGAAATCTGAATTATACTATTATGGCACTAGATAGAAAAGAAATATCGATGAGCAATCATTTTAGATACTTGAGTCCTATAATCTATAAGGATAGGGAGATTAATAGTGATGTCAACCATAGGATCCAAGTCGGCTGGTTGAAATAGAGAACTGCAACAGGAGTTTTATGCGACTGTAACATTCTGTTATGGCTGAAGGAAAAGTTTTATCGGACTGCTATTAGGTCAGCTTTGTTATATGGCACAGAATGTTGAGCTATAACGAGATATCATGACCAGAAGATGAGTGTAGTAGAGATGCACATGCTTCGTTGGATGTGTGGTAATACGAGGAGAGATAAGGTGAGAAATGAGGATTTCGTACTAAGATGGGCGTAGCCCCTATAGAAGAGAAGATGAGATAAAACCGTCTACGATGGTTTGGTCATATGCGACGTAAACTTACAGATACGCCAGTCCGGCTAGTAGAGAGTATCAAATTAGGGCAAGTTAAAAGAGCACAGGGGAGACCAAAGAAAATATAGATGGAGGTGATACGACAACATATAGTGGCTAAAGGTCTTAATGAAGGCATATTACTCGCTAGGAATGAGAGGAGAAAGTTGATCCATGTGCTCGATCTGGCGTAATTCTCTTTTCGTTCATGGTAGCCTAGCCCAAATACTTTGGACAAATGGCTTAGTTGTTGTTGTTGCAGCAAACCAAACATACCCACTGGAGAGATTGCAACTTGAACTTTTTATCTCAATCCTTTTTTAAAAATGTATTTTGTGCTTCAAGAGAGGAGTTGTAATGTGTTGATTCGTTCATTCTTCGAGGCTAGTAAAGACGGAGTTTGGGTGTTCTTCTGTGTAGTTCACCTTAGGGCAAGATTATAGCATTTTAATAAGCTATTAAATAACACTTCTAGAAGAAAATTATGGGGAGTGTGACCTATATTGTTCATGCAACTCTTTTTAAATCTAACAGTGAACATCTTTATTGTGATAATTGGTGTTCTGATACTAATTGTTGTGCGAAGCGGAGACATTGGCGATATGACAATACTTGCAAAAGAAATATTATTATAGAGCAAATTAGGACTACCAAGACAAAAAAGTAGAAATAATAACAATAACACGAGAATTTAACGCGGTTTGGCTCAAACTTATCTTACATCCACGGAGAGAGAACTTGAGAGTGTTCTATTAATAAACTTGATACAATAGAGATCTAACTTTCCTCTTGATCACACAAGAGTATTCACTTTTCCTTTAAATCCCTCATGATTACAAGAGTATCTCTTCTCTTTATGCACTGTCACCTTCCTCTCTCTTTCTTTGTTTCTTTTCCTTATCTTTTAGTTTTTTTCTTCTTGATTACAATGCTAGGTTACAACTTTTATTTATACGACTTTACAACACAAATTCTTTTGAGACTATGAGATGATCTTAGTCGTCGGATGTTTGAAGAACTTTTCTTGATTTAGAAGAATTTTAGACCTTTCAAACTTTGGAAACAAATCTTTATTGAGTACAAACTGATTTCTATTTGTATTCCAACAAGAAAGGGAAACCTTCTCATACAAAATCCGAAGCAGAAACAAATTCGTGCATTAGATCAGTCGACTTGATCCTACAGACTACCACACTAATACCTTCATGAGTTGACTTATATTAACTATAAGTCGACTACTGTAATCACCCCACTTTCTGTTGTCCATGTTACTCGACTAGTATAGTTAATTAGTCGAATAATGATACCTGTTAGTCGACTATACAGTTGCCTAACCTGTTTTGATTTGTTTCTTTTCTTCATTCTTCTTCTACAAATAAATTGGATATTCTTGGACTATCATCTCCTCTTGAAAATATGACAAAATCCTAACAATCTTGTGATGTTACTAGGTGACAAAATGATATTATGATGGTGCTTTTCTAGAGCAAAGTATGAAACTCTGACATCTAGCATCTTATGCTCTGCAAAAGGGATGATAGTCCTGCCATGGATGAGCTTTCAGGAGATCCTGAAGTTTCTTAACTTCTGATAGGCTATGGGAATGCTTTTGGAATTTGGTGCTTTCATTGAAATCACTTCAAGAAGCCATCTTCCTAGGCCCTATAATGTTCGTGTAGGGACCATTGGTGCAATTGTTATCTCCATACCTCCTCTGCTCGCTCTTGTTCTTGTGATGTGTCTGGCCTCAACCAGACATTCAGTGTAAGTGGCATTTCAAGTTTATTTGGATTTCTTCTATATCCTGCAATACAATACATAAACGATAACTAGTGGATTAAGTATATTTCATGTCAGATGCCTTTCAGAGGGTTGCTTCAGAGCTCTTCCTACACAGCAAGAGGAAGTTGTTGATTAAGTGGTAAGCCTAATGCCGAATCACTCGTCCGCAAAAGAGCCACAACATTCTTTATTTAATTCAGGAAGGGTTTTGAAACTGAAATAGGATAACATTCTACAGTCACACATATTGGAGGCGAATACGTGATGTACGCTTGATATTTATGGTTGTATCAGTGTTAATATTTGTTGAGTACAATATTTACTTCAGGAAAATTCCACAATGGGTTGTGTATCTTCCGATATATGTATTTTGTGCTGCTCTGCTCTCATCATGTTAAGCACTGTGTTATTGATCTTTGACTGTATGCTAATACCTGATGTGCATTCATTGTTAACACAGTTTGTCATGTTCATTACCATTTAAAGTTGTGAGTTAACTGCATCTTATTCATTGCTTTTACCGTTTCATTGATGATGGATTTAAAGTTTGACATGGATCAGTAAAAACCTGGAATTAATCATATATACAATTTGATGCATGATTCTTGTAGTTTACTTAAAGTTGGATCTGGATATTTTCTGCTTACACATGTATTGGCACATGTTCTTGTATCAAATTTCTTGGATAAATTTGTTTGAGGGGCCATCTATAGGAACTGAAGGTGAAAAAAGGTAGTACACCCTCCATTGAATCTAAAGAACCAAAATATATCTCACTCTCCATATAAAGAAACTAGAGTATCCTCCAAAAGTCCAAAGGTAGCTTGGAAAATTACCAAAGACATACAATATGGAAGAAATGAAAGGAAAAAAAAAAAAAATCTGATATTGAAGCTAAAATAGAGGATTCATGGATGCGATTAGAGTCAAATTTGTAAAGAATTTATAAACCTTATAAATTTGCAAAAAAAAAAGTGTGGTGACTTACTGCAGTTTTATAAGCTACATTCTCAAACAAATGTTAGTGAAGAGCTATGATTTACAATTTGCTACTTACCTGTATGCTGTTAAAAGTAAGGCATCGAAGAGTGGAAATGCATTTACAGGGCTTGGAATTCTTATAGTTTTAGTTGAAAACTTAGCAGAATTGAATGTGGAAATCCTCAGAAGTGACATGTTCAGAAAAAATACTCTTATATGTCTAGAACTGAACTGTTGGCAAATGTATGGTTCTGTATATCAAACTTTGGCAAATCCTGTTGTTGTGTGTAAAATATGAAGATATGGGCATCATGTATCATGGCTCTTAGTGTCTCTAGAGATGTAAAAGAAAAAGAACATGTGAACAACTAATATGTTTCTGTACAAAACTATCTAGTTAGCATTGATGAGTTTCAGGTTAAATCAATCAACCATAAATTTCATCTATATGGGCTGTTTGGTTGCAAGGAAGTGGACGGAAGTATGGAAATAGGGAAGTATAATTGCTCAGTTCCCTATCTATCCAAACACCAGAAAAGGAAAATAAGAAAACTCCTTTTCCTTTTCTCTTTTCTCTTTTACACAATCATTTCCTTACTTTCAGAGTGCTACAGTTAATTTTGTGGCCATGTAAATCTCATTTGTAATAAGTTGTAGCACAAAACAGTTAATTTTTTGATTATGTAAATCTCACTTGCATTCTAATTACAGTCCACTTTTTATTTTTCTTAATTAATTTTTATTTTAGTATTATTTTACGGTCAACTTTGTGGTCAACTTTTCTATTTCCACTTTCACATTATCATCCAAACACCGGAAAAGACAAAACATTTTCCAAATCACACTTCCCAACAATATTCAAACACCGGAAAACTTACTAACCAATTCCCAAGTTCCAAAGGGAATTATTAACACTTCCTCAATTCCACCCTTAATCAAACATGCCATAAATCACTGGGGAAGCTCTAGTTTAAATTGATGAGTTGAATCCAAAACAATCATAACATGAAGTAATTTATTAAGTGAGTGCAGATAAAATCCCATTATGCATCTACCTTTGGGTCGCACTTATGTATATTCTAATTTAAGTATTTTGATAAAAGATAGGGGGTGGTTTTGAAAATTTTCATCTAATTCTTCTCCATGAATGAACATTCTTTTTCCTTCTTTTTAGTATAAAAAATATTAATGTATAACATTCTCTGTCCTTTCCTTTTGCTCTTTTTCCATAATGAGAAACAAAAATTTTTTTGATTATTCCGTTTACTGTTGATTCATAGCATTTATGATTTTTGCACTTCAATATAGAATTCTTCAAATTATTCTTCAACTGGAAAATCAGTGCTTTTTAGTTTTCCTTTCAACTTGTTGTCATGGATGGATGCAATTTCTACTAAGATTTTCTATGAGTTTGGGGTTCTTGGTTTGGGGTGAATCACATCCAGTTGAGGAATATTTGATTCTATTTCTGTTGAAAACTATTTTTAAATTTTCAACATGTAAATAAGATTTTACTGCATAAAAGAATGAAGTAACTATGATGGTGCTACACGATTTAATATTTTGTCCCTTATTTTCTTCAATTGTCTTATGATATGTTTTTGTAAGTTTATTATTATGATGTATTATTTGACATTTTAATTTATATGTTTGTAATATATGACCGCTATTTAATTATAAATCTCAGGCCATGAGTTCTAATTTAATGGAGATTTATTTGGATAATTCATTTATCAAAAAAATATTTTTTTGGAGATTTCTTAGGAATAAGTTCAGATATAATTTTGTTTGTCCAAGTCTCATAAAAGTTCTACAAAAATACAATTTTTACTCTATTCAAAAAAAATTGTAAAAACAAAACTATACTAGTTAATAGTTAGCATATAAATGCTGACAAAAGGAGCATAAAGAATTGATATGTACTTGTGGTGTAGTCTTTGTTATTTAGAGAATCTTTTGTTTCTCTTAGGCTAAATTACCAGAAACTATCACGAACTTTCAGTTTTAAAAAACTGCTATTATTTGGTGTGTTATGACTAAAAAGTGCGAACTTATCAAAAAAAAAACTAGCATCCATCATCATCAGTTAGATGATAATGAAGCCTGAAAATTTATTTTTGCCCCCTCATTAATTCGGCCTATTCCACCAACCCACTTCTTCAAAGTCTTTAGAACCCATAATTGAAAAAGGACACAAAAATAAAAAAATAAAAAAAACCTTTCACTTGGTCACGTTTGGTCACATGGTCAAAAAGTTCACATCTGCCTCCCATGAATGGTAGTTTCTTTAACAGTTCGTGGTATTTAGCCGCAATTAAAAAACTTTCATGGTAGTTTCTTGGAAAATCTTAGAAGTTCATGGTAATTTTTGGTAACTAGTCTTTTTCTTACTTTCTCCCGATTTGCTTCTTGTTAAAAGTTTTCCTTTGATCTCAAAAATTTTAAAGGATAACTAATAAAGTTGATTGTCATGATCCATGGAGAAAAATTAGTCAATCAAAAAAATTTGTTCTGCTGGCAGTTATTTCTTCTTTTATTTATTTTAACTCAAATTCAGGAGTTGAGGCTTTTGACAACACAACTCTTATGCATTATCACTGGGTCAAGCCTTAACTTGGTTGTAGTTTTTAAAGTACTCAAAATGTGCTTTTCATACTTAAAAAAACATAGAGAATCAAGGGTGTGTTGTAAAGTGATACAAGTATATGACCAAAGAGAATACTGTGTTTTAAGTAAAATGCACCTATTATTATGAAAAATACTGACACGTTTTTGTGTTGTTTATCCATGAGGTTTTTGGTGGTTTTTTCCCGCTCTTTCTTCCCTTTCCTTTTTGTGTTAAAGAGAGTCTTACCTTGAATTTTATCGATGCAATCGAATTCTAAAGTCTCATGGCAAGAAATCAGAAGTGTTTTTTGATGGGGGGAAAAAAGTTGAGGAATTATGTTTATATTGATATTCAATTTCACCAATTAAAGAGTATTTGAAATTAATGAAAATTGATGGTCAATAGTTTACGAATCCAAAGATGACAAACATGTAGATCATCTATGAAGAATTTCAGACACTTATAACAACTTTAGTGATTTACAATACAAACATTTTAACTGTTTCATAAAAAAAATAATTACAAAATTAAAACGTCCACCAAGTGACAGGAGGAATTTTTCTTTGCAAAATGCAGGTTCAAAATCTCTAATGAAAGAAAAGAATAAATCCATTTTAGCGAGAGAGAAGAAAAAGAATTTTCAAACAAAAAGCAGAAAGAAAAAGAGAAGGAAAATAAAGAAATGGGACACCAATATTTTGAGCCCAATACAAATTTTAAAATAATGAAATGATTCAAGGATAAACTTGATAATTGTTTAAGTTTTGATGTGACAACTTATTCATTATAATGCTGAAAAATAATGTGATGTAAGACCAACTATATAATTTATTATCTATAAAGAAAAAAGAATCTATCCAGTAAAACCATGCAGTCTTGGAAGTCTAGTAAGACCATATGATCTTGGGAATCAATATTTTCTTTTATTATTTCTTGCTAAAATCTCTCCCAGCTCCACGTTCAAATTCTACTCATGTTTTATTTCCCTCTCCTCTTCCTTTTTTTTGTCTTAATGTAATAAAAGTTTTTCTATTTTTTTATTGGGGATTTCATTTCAGCCACCTAAATCAAACAGTAATTAGAAAAAAAACTCACTCGCATAATTTTTTTTGTTTCAATTCACAAAATGATCACAATATAGAGGATTGTGACTATGATTGCCGTCCTCACAAAAATATCTTATTTATGAGGACAGCCATTATGATCGCAGTCCTCACAAAATGAGCTCAGCCCTATTTTTGAGAACTGCGATCATGATCACAATCCTCACAAAATACACTATTTATGAGGACTGCGATCATGATCACCGCCCTCACAAAAATGTCATGTTATTGAGTCTTTATATGATTGCAATTAGATCACAGTCTTTTTTATTAGGACTGCAATCATGATCGCGGTATTCACACAAATATCCTATATCTGAGTTTTTATGAGGACTGCGACCATGATCGCAATCGATCGCAGTCCTCACAAAATGTCCTATTTTTGAGTTTTTGTGAGAATTGCGATCCTGAGTCACAATCCTCATATCAGCATAGTCAACATCAGGAGACCCTTGTCCACTGGCATCAAATGATCCCTAATGCTTTTCAGATCTAAGCACAAATAAAACTCATCACGAGCGCGAGCAAACAGGATCTGCAAAAAAAGTCGATTCGAGGGCTCCCGCCCCTTTAGACCCCCCATCCCCCGAAAAGGGGACTCCCTGCCCCCTTTCAACCACCACAATGACCTGATTGCGTAGGTCGTGTAACGGTCCCAGTTAATAAATTCCTCAATTAACATAACATTCTTTTAAACAGGTAGAACATCATAATCATATCCAAATTCTTAAATTTTCGGCAGCACCTCCTTTGTAAATACTGATATACCTACATATACATTTTAACTCGCAATAATTTCGGCCAACACCAGCCTACTTATCCTCAATCCAAACATATAAACCAAAGTTAATAATCACCCATGCAACCACAATAGTGTTACGGCTCACAATGATCGACTTATTTTCCAAATAACAATTTCGGCTTGACATTGCCTATTTATGTGAAAACAAAAGAAACATATGCTCGAGAGTACCCCTCTCAGCATCCGCAACATAACACAGATTATAACTTTAACTCATCACCATAATCTAGAGGAATTCTTAATAAACATCTATCTCAAACAGTAATTATATACACACCCTCCAACTTCTCCAATTACATCACAATTAAGTACATAGAATAAATATATCATATTAAATACCACTTCTATATCCACGCAGCTAAGCCGGGCACCTGCCTTCCATGCAACCTGAAAACATATGAACTGGAAGGGGGTGAGCTCAGTAGCTCAGTGAGTAGAGTCCAAAAGAAAGGTCAATAATTGGTGAAAATAATCAATAAGAAGTGTATCAGGAGACGAGAGCAATCTAGATGAATAAGAGAAGATCGATAACATCTCAAAAGATAACAATCAAAACAGAATCTCTAAAATCCTTGGCACGGTCTGACTCTTTTGGTCATCTACTCTCCTTCGGCTTTCTTAGGTTATGATTCCGCATATATTTATAGAGACCGAGAGTTTAGTAAAATATTAGCTCAACAACTCATAACTGTATGGTCGAGTTTAACTTATGTATTTACAGCACATAACCCATGTATTTCATGTGCCAAGAGTACTCCCCAATTTCTTTCTTGGATTTTCATCTTTCCGTGTGATAAGGTGTATGAGTTACATAAACAAACTTCCTCGCCTTATGTGTACATAGTGTGTATTACTCAAGTGCCTTGTATTCCACGCTATGATATACCAACCACCATAGTTATGCCATAAACCTAGTTTATGCATTCAGATAACACTTACGTCACAAGCTATACTTATATAACATATAATCATATCATACTTCAAGAAATGCATGGATTTAACCCGTACACTTTCACACAGTTTACAGTATTTCATTTCATTCAGCCAAATCAGTATTCTGATGTTTTCACTATTATATATGATAACACTTCCAACATACCCCTAGTATCACACACACATAGGTATCACACAAAGCCATTCGTTCTCAATCATTTGTAAGGATGCAATTATATGTGAATCATAGCACCGTCTTCGTACTCCGCTCGTGCAATACGGGTCCCTTCCTCCCAATATGATATATAGCACCGTCTTCGCACTCCGCCCGTGCCATACGGGTCCCTTCCTCCAGATATATGTATATATAGTACCGTCTTCGCACTCCGCCCGTGCAATACGGGTCCCTTCCTCCATATACGACTGAAAACATCAGACATATGAGCACATACATGCAGATAACAACCAATATATCAGTATTACAGAGTACTAACCAATTGTGATAGTTCGATTTATAGCTTATCACTTTATTTCGAAGGCATGCATATACAAAAATTTCAAGTTAACACTGTAGTTATCTACTCCATGTATATGGATCGAGTTCTGATTCACAGTACTTATATTCAATCTTCTAGGTCATGTTATTTGTATTTATATAGCCCCAATGTGACATACACGGTCAAAATCATATAAATTCCCAGGTGCATACACATTTTTCAACACACATGTTACCCATATTTATGTAATTTATTCAACAACACCCTAGGCAATTATTTTGTCATGCTCAATACTCCATACCTAGTCATACAATTGGGATTCTCAATTCACACATTCAATATCTTGGTAAGCTGATTAATTCACCACGCTGTGTGCTTAGTCTTAACACACTTGTTAACTAAGGATAGTTCAATTCTGATTACCATTCATACTTAGTCAAGTCTTGCAATTGAATAAGATTCTCATTTTATACATTTAATATTCGATTGGCATAGTTGACGAATTGTAAATCCATCAAGAGTTTAACATACTCGACAACAATAGTTCACCTCAGGTAAACCGAGGTAACCCTCCACATACATATAAGCCATTAATGTATAACGCTTATTGTTATTAGTTAATTAATAGTATTCAAGTTCATGTTCATTCCTACTGGTTACTCATTCTTCAGTTAAATCCGAGTTCTATTTCGCTCACAGATACAAACTTATATATTATCAACTACGTGTAGGGCCTGTTTGGTTAAGGATGGAAGTGAGGAAGTGAGGAATTGAGGAAGTGGTAATAATTCCCTTTGGAACTTGAGAATTGGTTAGTAAGTTTTCCGGTGTTTGGATGTTGTTGGGAAGTGTGGTTTGGAAAATGTTTTGTCTTTTTCGATGTTTGGATGGTAATGTGAAAGTGGAAGTGAAAAAGTTGACCACAAAGTTGACCGTAAAATAATATTAATATAAAAATTAATTAAGAAAAATAAAAAATAGACTGTAATTAGAATGCAAGTGAGATTTACATGGTCAAAAAATTAACTGTTTTGTGCTACAATTCATTACAAATCAGATTTACATGACCACAAAATTAACTGTAGCACTCTGAAAGTGAGGAAATGGTTGTGTAAAAGAGAAAAGATAAAGGAAAAGAGATTTTCTTATTTTCCTTTTCCGGTGTTTGGATAGATAGGGAAGTGAGCAATTATACTTCCCTATTTCCTTACTTCCGCCCACTTCCTTGCAACCAAACAGCCCCGTAGTTTCAGTCTAATATTTGGTTACCATGCAGTAGGCATTATCACCTAGTTCAAATTCGTGATTTCAGGGTAAGTTTTTGATCTTACCAAATGTTTATTTCATCGGACGTAAAGATAATTATACTCGAGAGCTACGGAAAGTCTCTGGTGTATGAAGTAGTCGTTACATGATACTCGGTCTATACTACATGGTTAAACTGCACAACACCATTATCCACTTCCTAGTCTACCAATATAAATTTATATATACTCAATCTTTTATATATGGGGTATGAGAACTCCACTTTCCCAAAATCTAGTACATGGTCACATGGTATAAAGGCTTTACAACTTCTGAATTCATTTTAAACCTATTTCATATCTAGATAACTTCTATTTATTTTTAAATTATTAAGATTTAGAATGCCAAGGTCATGTATGCTCATACGCAACAGGTGTCAAGGTTTAAGTGTAGTATCAGGGATTAAATCCACTGTATTATGTCTCACGAAGGCAAGGACCTGAATTCTAGTTAGACATACAAACGTACCTTATATATATATATATATATATATATATATATATATATATATATATGCGCTTGTGAAACTAAACAAAAGAAACATTGCCTATAGATACCACTAAAATAGGCAGACTGATACACTTGTGTCTTTATTCCTAATATGTTCACGTTCCAGTTTTACTGCTGAGGTGACATATCACTTTCAATCCATAAGACTTTAACTATAAATAAAATTATAGTCTTTCTCTGACTATCGTACTTCTATTCACATTCCTCACCCTCTACTATAGCATAATAATAGATGTGTATTGCCTACCAGTTACGATAGTTGTATAGGAATAAACAAGAACCAAATCGAGCCTGGAATTATCTCCAAAATTTAATCCAAACCCCTAAAACTCCATGTTCTCCATCGCCTTTGTTGGTGGTGAAATACACCTAGAGGGGGGTGAATAGGTGTAATTGCTAATCTAATGATCTTTTTAAACTTAATAGAATGAGTGATGCAATGATCTCTCAAAACACGACTAAGAGCCGAATACCCCGTGAGAGGTTCTGAACTCCTTCCTCCCAATTCCCCTTAAAAATGGGTTAGAAGTGCGCAATGCAACCGTGTTGTATGAGATATGATCGAACAAGTAAAGAATGAAATGCTATGATGAAATGCACACAATCAACAACACAAGTAAAACAAACAAGAGAAGATTGCACAAAGAAAAGGGTTAGTTCTCAAGCAAATAATTGAAGACAATATAAAGCAAGAGAAATGTAAAGCAAGAATAACGCAAGGCAATCGCAAACACAATTGATTTGTTTCGAGGTTCGAGCCACCGCTCTAGTCCCCGCCTTCACCTCCGTGAAGGGTTTCCACTATCCACCGAGGATGCCTTACAGGTTTGGTCTACCGAAGACCCCAAGCCCTTAGCTTCACAACTTACAAAGAACTCCACCTAGGAGTTATCTCCACAAGAACAAGGATCACAAGAACAATAGTGATCTCCTCAAGATCACAAAACTCTTTCTCAAACTCTTTTACAACACTCTCACTCTTTTTACAACTTCTCTATAGTATGAGTAAAGGACTTTTGGCTCTATGAAGTGTGGTGAGAAAACTTCAGTTGTAGAGTGATATTGGCAATCAAACACAACTGAAAAACAAACTTTAAAAGAGTTGGAAATGAAAGCTTTGAAACAATTTTTCTCTTTCTCTTGAAAACAATGAAAACCAAGGATTCTTCTAAGTGAATAACAATGACCTATTGCCCTCTATTTATAAGGAGAGAATAGGTTAAAACTCTTTTCTTTACACCTAATTTGACCTGCAAAAGGCCTCCAACAACTCTCTAAAACTCTGATAAAGAAGACAGAAAAAACAGATTTTCAGACTTGCCCAAAGAGGAAAGAGCCGTTGGCCAGCAGCAGGCTTGGCGGTCGACCGGTCCGGTCGACCGTCGCCTTGCTGGCAAAGAGCCGTTGGGCTCCGGTCGACTGTCCGGTCGACCGTCTCCTCAAAGGAAACACAGTTTCCTTAGTGCGGTCGACCGGGCGGTCGACCGAAACAAACCGAGAGTGGCCTGCTTACAGTCGGTCGACCGGGCCGGTCGACCGACAGACGTGCACAAACGTGCACGTCCTGACACAGGCGCCGGTCGACCGGCCGGTCGGCCGGTCAACCTGAACAGGGAAAACTGGCAGGATTTGGAGTTGGAAAATTTTGTGAAAAAATATTTTGAGATACTTATAACTAAGTATTATGCAAAAATAGTCTATACACATGTTTTAAACACGATATTCAATTTGTAACAAGTATTGATACATGTATATATAAACTTAGGCATAAAACTTAGAAACAAACATTTTTAAAATATAGAATTTTGTAAGGAAAAATGTGTGTGTGTATCCTAGAGCCAAATATCATATACTCAAACTTTAACATTCTATTCTTACAAAGTTCTAAGGACTTCAAGGCTTCAAGAGGGGCTTTCTCCACTTGATCTTCAATTTTACATCTTGAGCCCAATTTGAGTTATCTTGAGTCCAAGTCACCTTCCTTTAGGAAAGAAAACACCTATGCAAGATAGAAAAACCTGAAACACACTTAAACAACAAATAATATTAGTACAAATAACTAATATGTTTTGTAATCATCAAAACACACTAAAGACGGGTGATTGTAACCTTGGGCCAACAATCTCCCCCTTTTTGATGATGACAAAACATATAAGTTATTTAAACAAATAAAGGAAGAAGAGCTTGGAAAGCTCCCCCTCAAACAATGCTATGTAAAAAATAACTATGAGTGAGATACATGAAGCATTGAAAACACAATATTTTTGTCAAAAAACTTAAATACCAATTGAAATCAAACTTAATCTTATATACCAATTAAACTTATACTTTTTCTCTTAATTTCTCCCAAAACTCAAGTAAATAAACAAAACTCAAACTATAAGCAAACTTTTTTCTTTTTCTCCCCCTTTTTGTCATACATCAAAAAGGGTTAAAATCAAAACAAACAAAACACCAAAATAGAAATATTTTTAAGAATCTATCACGCAAACATTCAACTCACCACAAATAAATGAAAATCTAGCATAATCTAGAGGTTTAGTAAAAATATCGGCAAGTTGAAAATCGGTAGAAACATAATCAATATCAATATCACCTTTCTCATAATGATCTTTAAGAAAGTGATACCTAGTGTCAATGTGTTTGGTTTTACTATGTTGATTTGCATTCTTTGTCATGTGAATAGTACTGGTATTATCACAAAATATTTTAACATGATTAAAGTGTAAATCATAGTCAAGGAGAGTATGTTTCATCCAAAGAACTTGTGCACAACAAGCTCCGGCTGCAACATACTCCGCCTCGGCGGTTGAAAGGGCTACCGAATTTTGCTTTTTAGAAGACCAAGATACAAGACAATTACCTAAGAATTGACATGTTCCACTTGTGCTCTTCCTATCTACCCTACAACCCGCATAGTCGGCATCCGAAAAACTCGTCATTGAAAATTGGCCGGTTTTCGGATACCACAAACCCATTTCAATAGTGCCCTTAAGGTATCTAATTATGCGTTTAACCGCAATTATGTGAGATTCTTTAGGACAAGATTGAAAACGTGCACAAAGACAAACGGAAAACATAATATCCGGCCTACTGGCCGTCAAATAAAGCAAGCTACCTATCATGCTACGATATAATTTAATGTCTACACTTTTACCTTGTTCATCCTTGTCAAGCTTGGTAGTTGTTGCCATGGGAGTTTTGCTTATTTTAGATTCTTCAAGCCCGAACCTCTTGATTAGTTCCTTTGTGTACTTGGCTTGATTGATGAAGATCCCATCCTTCCTTTGCTTGATTTGGAGTCCAAGGAAATAGTTGAGTTCCCCCATCATAGACATTTCGAATTCATCCTTCATGCATGACTCAAAAGCTTGGCAAAGAGATTCATTAGTAGAACCAAAAATAATATCATCTACATAAATTTGCACAATAAGAATATCATTTTCTACATGTTTTGTAAATAAGGTTGTGTCAATTTTACCTTTCTTAAAACCATTTGAAATCAAAAATGAAGAAAGTCTTTCATACCAAGCCCTAGGGGCTTGTTTTAAACCATAAAGAGCTTTATCTAATTTAAAATAAAATCCGGATGTGTAGGATCAACAAACCCGGGGGGTTGTTCAACATACACTTCCTCTTCAATAAAACCATTTAGAAAAGCACTTTTAACATCCATTTGAAACAATTTAAAATCTTTATATGAGGCAAATGCTAGTGTCATCCGTATGGCTTAAAGCCGTGCTACGGGTGCAAAGGTTTCTTCAAAATCGATTCCTTCGATTTGAGTGTAACCTTGGGCAACTAACCTAGCTTTATTCCTAACAACGTTACCCGATTCATCCAACTTGTTCTTAAAGATCCACTTAGTACCAATTGTTGGTCTATCGTGGGGCTTAGGAACAAGGTACCAAATTTGGTTGCGCTCAAATTGATTGAGTTCCTCTTGCATAGCTAGCAACCAATATGAATCGGCCTCGGCTTCGAGGACGTTCTTGGGTTCAACATGAGAAATAAATGCATAATGTCCACAATAGTCATGAAGTTTAGAGCGAGTTGTTACCCCTTTTGATACATCACCTATGACGAGGTCCTTGGGATGATGTGGATTGTATCTCCAATCCTTTGAAAGTTGTTGAGTGGGCTCTTCTCCATTTGTTTGATCTTCATTTCCTTGAGCCTCTTGTATTTTAGCTTCACTTCCTTCATCATCCTTTGGCTTGTCTCCCATAGTAGGTGTATCCTCCAAGGTCACTTTCTCCAAGCCTTCATGCAAAGCATCTATTTCTACAACATTCTTAACAAATAAGTTAGATTCCTCAAACTTAACATGTATAGATTTCTCAATAGTCAATGATGACCTATTGAAGACTCTATAAGCCTTACTAGTATAGAATAACCCACAAATATAGCCTCATAAGATTTAGGATCAAATTTTCCTAAATTATCTTTTGTATTTAAAACAAAACATTTGCATCCAAAAACCTTGAAATATGAAACATTTGGTTTTCTAGAAAAGTACATTTCAAAAGAGGTTTTTGTAGTATTTTTACACAAGAAAACACGATTTGATATATAGCATGATGTATTAACGGCCTCGGCCCACAAATAATGTGGTAGACCATATTCACTAAGCATTGTCCTAGCCATCTCTTGCAAAGTTCGATTTTTCCGTTCAACTACTCCATTTTGTTGTGGAGTTCTAGGACAAGATAGTTCATGCTTTATTCCATGTTCTTCACAAAAAGTGGTAAAGGGTTGGTTAATGAATTCACCTCCTCTATCACTTCTTATTCTTAAAATCGAAACATCTTTTTCTTTTTCAACTCTTTTCTTAAAAGTTTGGAAATACGAAAATGCTTGATTTTTATACTCAAGAAAGAAAACTCAAGTAAAACGTGAAAAATCATCAACTAAAACAAATGCAAATCTATTCCCACTTAGACTTTTGGTTTGAGTAGGGCCAAATAAATCCATGTGGATTAACTCCAAAGGACGTGATGTCATGATATCCTTAATTGACTTGAAAGAAGACTTAGTTTGTTTCCCAAATTGACATGCGTCACAAACTCGGTCTTTTTCAAAATTCAAACAAGGAATACCTTTCACCATTTCCTTTGTGTTAAGCCTAGATATATGGTCAAAAGAAATGTGGCCTAATCTTCTATGCCACAACCAAGAGTCGTCATCGAGGGCTTTTAAACATGTTATATTACAAGACATATTTAACATATCTATCATATAAACATTACTTTCACGAAAACCGAAAAACACACAAGCATTAGAAATTCTATCAATTACTTTACAAACAACATTATCAAAAACTACATCAAAACCTTTATCACATAATTGACTAACACTCAAGAGATTATGCTTGAGGCCGTCAAATAAAACTACATTCTCAATTAAAGGGGATGTGCCAAGTTTTACATTACCAATACCGATGATTTTACCCTTGGCGTCATCTCCGAAGGTGACGGTGCCACCTTCATGGTATCTTGATAGGGTTGCAAAGTTGTTGATATCCCAAGTCATGTGCCTTGAGCAACCACTATCAAGATACCACAATCCTCTACGTCGTTGGGCTTTGGAAGGTACCTATATCATTTAACAAAGTTATTGACTTTGGTACCCAAACTTTCTTGGGTCCTTGAAAGTTAGTGTTTCGAACCCAAACATTATGAAAAGATGCACTTAGTCTATCATAGCAAAAATTGGCTAAGTGTCCTTTCCGCCCACAATGTGAACATGAGAACACTCTACCATACATGAATGCATGATGTGTGTATGGAGTGTGAGCATGTGTGTGTGAAGTGTGAGCATGCTTTGGGGGTTTGCCACGATGTAAAGGTTGTGTGGTATGAACATGAGCATGAGCATGGTGAACATTTTTCTTAGGGGTATGTTTCTTAGGAAACATAGCCTCTATTTTCTTCTTATCAAACTCACTACACTTTTTCAAAACAATACCTAAAGAATCTGTTCTTTCCTTAAGCATGGTAATCTCATTAGCATCAACAAATGGGGACTTGCCTTTACAAGAAGTCTTATATTTATCAAATTCATTTTTAGTGGAAACCAAAGTAGAATGCAAGTCATTATTTTCTTTAGAAAGATTTACAACTTGAAGACTAAGAGATTCATTTTCCTTTTCATTTTTAAATATTTTTTCTTTAAGAAGTCATAGTTATGAGATAATTCTACAAAAGCTTCTCCTAACTCATCCATAGAAAGTTCATCATTAGGAGAAGTGGAAGGGGTTACCTTGCTTGTGCTTTCATTTGCCATGAAGCACATGTTGGCGGTATCAATCTCCTCCTCGGATTCGCTCTCGGAATCCCATGTAGCTTTCATTGCCTTCTTCTTGTGAGGCTTCTTAGAGGTGGAGGGCTTCACTTTATCCGGACACTCCGCCACTATGTGTCCCGGTCTTTGGCAATTAAAGCAAATGATCTTTCTTTCTTCTTTGCCTCCTTGCCATCTCTTCCTTCCTTGAAATTTAGCCTTGTTGTACATCCTCCGGACGTTCTTCACAAGAAGTGAAAGCTCTTCGTCATCTTCTTCTTCATCGTCTTCGTCGGAGTGTGTGGATTGGCTTTTGAAGGCTATAGTCTTCTTCTTGGAAGGAGCCATGTCCTCCCTCACTTTCCTCTCCATCTCATGGGTTTTGAGGTTCCCAATGAGACCAATTAGCTCCATCTCCTCCTTGTCATTGAGTTCCTTCAAGGTTGTTGCTTTTACTTCCCATGAAGGAGGAAGAGCCCGGATGATCTTTCTTACTCTTTGATCGTTATCAATAGCATCACCTAGAGAAGAAAGTCCATTAGTAATCTTTGTAAATCTTGTAACCATATCATCTATGGTTTCATTTTCTTGCATGCAAAAATTCTCATATTGGGACCGAAGAAGGTCAATCTTAGCCCTCTTCACTTGTGAGGTCCCTTCATGTGTAACTAGTAAATGTGTCCAAATTTCATATGCGGACTTGCAATGAATAACTCTAGCTATGTCATCATCATTAAGGGCTTGAAGTAGTGCATAGTGAGCCCTAGCATTGGCATCAAATTCTTTGGTCTCTATTTCGGACCAAGTGGATTCATCACCGGGGGGTGCACTAAAGGGTTTGGTCACGGCCTTTGCAACTCGACTACCTAGAGATTGCAAGAAAACGGTCATCTTAACCTTCCATATAGGAAAGTTAAGTCCATCAAACTTAGGGGGTGTCTTAATACCATCGGCCATTTTTACTAAGTGAGAATGAATGAAATGATTAGCAATATTAGGATCTTTCTAGGGTTGTTAAGCCAAGAGCCTAGTAACCAAGCTCTGATACCAATTGAAATACACCTAGAGGGGGGGGGTGAATAGGTGTAATTGCTAATCTAATGATCTTTTTAAACTTAATAGAATGAGTGATGCAACGATCTCTCAAAACACGACTAAGAGCCGAATACCCCGTGAGAGGTTCTGAACTCCTTCCTCCCAATTCCCCTTAAAAATGGGTTAGAGGTGCGCAATGTAACCGTATTGTATGAAATATGATCGAACAAGTAAAGAATGAAATGCTATGATGAAATGCACACAATCAACAACACAAGTAAAACAAACAAGAGAAGATTGCACAAAGAAAAGGGTTAGTTCTCAAGCAAATAATTGAAGACAATATAAAGTAAGAGAAATGTAAAGCAAGAATAACGCAAGGCAATCGCAAACACAATTGATTTGTTTCGAGGTTCGAGCCACCGCTCTAGTCCCCGCCTTCACCTCCGTGAAGGGTTTCCACTATCCACCGAGGATGCCTTACAAGTTTGGTCTACCGAAGACCCCAAGCCCTTAGCTTCACAACTTACAAAGAACTCCACCTAGGAGTTGTCTCCACAAGAACAAGGATCACAAGAACAATAGTGATCTCCTCAAGATCACAAAACTCTTTCTCAAACTCTTTTACAACACTCTCACTCTTTTTACAACTTCTCTATAGTATGAGTAAAGGACTTTTGGCTCTATGAAGTGTGGTGAGAAAACTTCAGTTGTAGAGTGATATTGGCAATCAAACACAACTGAAAAACAAACTTTAAAAGAGTTGGAAATGAAAGCTTTGAAACAATTTTTCTCTTTCTCTTGAAAACAATGAAAACCAAGGATTTTTCTAAGTGAATAACAAGGACCTATTGCCCTCTATTTATAAGGAGAGAATAGGTTAAAACTCTTTTCTTTACACCTAATTTGACCTGCAAAAGGCCTCCAACAACTCTCTAAAACTCTGAGAAAGAAGACAGAAAAAACAGATTTTCAGACTTGCCCAAAGAGGAAAGAGCCGTTGGCCAGCAGCAGGCTTGGCGGTCGACCGGTCCGGTCGACCGTCGCCTTGCTGGCAAAGAGCCGTTGGGCTCCGGTCGACTGTCCGGTCGACCGTCTCCTCAAAGGAAACACAGTTTCCTTAGTGCGGTCGACCGGGCGGTCGACCGAAACAAACCGAGAGTGGCCTGCTTACAGTCGATCGACCGGGCCGGTCGACCGACAGACGTGCACAAACGTGCACGTCCTGACACAGGCGCCGGTCGACCGGGCGGTCGGCCGGTCAACCTGAAACAGGGAAAACTGGCAGGATTTGGAGTTGGAAAATTTTGTGAAAAAGATACTTATAACTAAGTATTATGCAAAAATAGTCTATACACATGTTTTAAACAAGATATTCAATTTGTAACAAGTTTGGATACATGTATATATAAACTTAGGCATAAAACTTAGAAACAAACATTTTTAAAACATAGAATTTTGTAAGAAAAAATGTGTGTGTGTATCCTAGAGCCAAATATCATATACTCAAACTTTAACATTCTATTCTTACAAAGTTCTAAGGACTTCAAGGCTTCAAGAGGGGCTTTCTCCACTTGATCTTCAATTTTGCATCTTGAGCCCAATTTGGGTTATCTTGAGTCCAAGTCACCTTCCTTTAGGGAAGAAAACACCTATGCAAGATAGAAAAATCTGAAACACACTTAAACAACAAATAATATTAGTACAAATAACTAATATGTTTTGTAATCATCAAAACACACTAAAGACGGGTGATTATAACCTTGGGCCAACAGGTGGTCATGACAAACACCAATAGTAACCAACTTCTGTCCTTGCACTAGTAACATAAACACATGTTTGAATTCTGCTTGCAAGCAATTATTCCCAATTCATCAAATCCCAGTCATAAATAAACCAGAAGTATTTGACGTGCCGGTTATACCATACCTATTATTAAAAATAGAAGGAGAGATAAGAACATTTCCATCTGATTGCACTTCCCCGATGGAGTTTAACAGAGTAGCAGAAGGGTCATAAAGATTCAGCTGTCAACTCGTTTACTAAAGCATATATGCATGATAATCACACCGTTCTTGAAGTTATCAAGTGAAACATTCATCTATAGTCTTGCACATAATTAAATTTC
Source organism: Agave tequilana (assembly GCA_038442645.1). Lineage (NCBI taxonomy): Eukaryota > Viridiplantae > Streptophyta > Magnoliopsida > Asparagales > Asparagaceae > Agave > Agave tequilana. Next base: position 32,887 of record JAVJIF010021191.1, read on the forward strand.
TCATGAACTATAAACTGCATAACCTCAGCTTAATCATGTTTTTCTCTTCAGATGATAATTTCTCATTGGCCATAAAAATGCGTAAGCCAGAATAATTGTCATTTAATAATAATACAACATTCCTCACGGGTATACTATTGGTACTTTAATGTTCAAATAGGACCAATTTCTCCCAATTTCAGTCACACAAATTCTCAACTTAACATACTTCTCCATTTTAAATAGACAATTTATATAATACCATTCCCTTGTCTTTATACATCTTGCAGAATTTGCAAGCCTTACGTCTCTCAAGGAATCAATTGGCGGAGAAGTACTAGATTATTCACATGGCTTACCAAATATGCAATAACTATTAACATCAATCATAAATCAAAAGGATTTGTCTCTAACAAACTGTTAGTTTTTAAGTGTACAAGAGAGCAAGTGTTTATGTGGCCAAGCGATACATGTGGATACCAAGTGCTCCTTAATGCTCTTGATGGAAACACCCTAAAGAGGATTATCGCCTAGTAAGTATCAACGCTTAAGTTCTTCCTTTTACATGCTAATTAATCATTTCCAATTTCTTCATCAACAATTTTGTCGATCACTACAATTCTCTTAGCAATTATATATGATCTTATATATATATATATATATATATATATATATATATATATACACACACACATACATACATACATACATACATACATATATATATATGACTGTCATCAAAGAATTCAGTTAAATGTAACCTTATGGTGATCTCTAACACACCAAACATACAAGCACTTGATTTATCGTATCTATACGATGTAATTATAACTAAACAACCCTAGAATTTAACCATGATTGCATTCTATCAAAAGATAAAACATCAATTTAGTTAAAGACTTCTATTGACAAATTCTAAACTTTCTTAAGCTCAATTGGAGAAACAAGTATGACCCGGGGAAGGAAAATTTTGTTGCCAAGAATCAAAAATCTCTCTTGGAGGCCATGACAATGGATGAGAAGGTTCCAAATTCAAACAATCAATCCATTTCCATAACTCAGGTCGAAAGAACTCTCTACCCACACAATCAACAGAATTTCATAAATAAAACAAGAATAATATCAAGGGATTGTGTAACGCCCCGATCCCTACTGGTACGGGGACGTCACTGCGACGTATATACGCAGGTCAGAAATACCCTCACGTATATACGCTAAGCATCAGTACAGGCAAAAATCAGAGTACGGAAGCAAGTGGTGCATTATACATTCCAATACATGAGTCCAATTACAGAGTTATCACCAGAGGTGATCAATATTACAATAATATTACATCACCAGATAGGCGCAATTGCGAGAATACAAGAAATATACATATATGAACAGTACAAAAGGGTGCTCACGAGATAGTTGGAGGTATCGCGAGCCAATCAGGAGGTGCAAGGATGGGACTGGAGCTACAGCTGATCTGACCGCTCCACAGAAGTAAACTTGGTCCTCAGCAAGAAGGATCCTCTAGCTCCAGGCTCCAGGACCTGGACATGAGAATCCAGGGGAGTCAGATGAAACTCCCCAGGCGAGTAGTAATACAAAAGCCAAATGGCGAGTATGGGTAAGCACATGTGTATCAGTAAATCTGGATTATAAGCATGAAAATCATGTTGTAGACATAAGCATGTAGGAACAAATAGAATGTAGTAGGTGGCATCCATGGTATAACAGGATAAGCAGTAAAGTAGATCGGGCAATACTAGTTATCTCCTAAGCTAATATAAAACCGATAAAACAGAATAAAAATCGATTACGAGAAAATCCAATTGTACAGGTCTAGGTTATGGCTTCATGAGATTAGTACCTCGAAGGAATAATCCAAACAAGGAAACCCTCATCTATATACCCTTACCTCATGTTACCGTAACCTGAACGTGTACAGCTCGAGATCCAAAACAATGTGGTGGAAACATATTAGAATTATTATTATGATTAGGCTGTCTAAGTTGTAGGTTTTAGTATGCGTCCCATTACACATACTTCTACTTACAACTTATAGAGCAAGTTATCTGGAAACTGATAAAGTTCGATGAATCATGTTCTGGATGGGCCCCGTACATGCCCGGGACAACGGTTCAGGAGTATCCGGTGCTGAGCCGGAACGTACCGCTAGGTACCGGGACTTATGGACGCCCGAACAGGAATAGAGTATCGCAGATCCCATAGAAATAGGTCTAGGGCGTGTGCATACCCGGCATGAATATCAGGAGTAGGGGTGCCAGTACACCCCACGGAATCCCTGGTGGCCGCCAGGAGATCCCACAAGTAAGTGGCCATGCATGACTCGATAAGACCACCTTGAACATGATTAATCAGGGCCCATCAGTTTCCCCCAAACCGGTGCAAGTTGTCTAATTATAATAAGATATATGCCAGGTAAACAGGACAGGAATCGTAACAGGAATCAGGTATAGACAAGAGATGGCCCTTCAGATTCAAGAGGTGGCCCCCACAGATTCAAGAGGTGGCCCCCACCACGTGTGTGTGTGGCACTTTGTTCCGTGTGGCACTTTGTTCTGAGGGGAATGGATTCTAGAGGTGGCCCCCACAGATTCAAGAGGTGGCCCCCACCACGAGTGTGATGTGGCACTTTGTTCCGTGTGGCACTTAGTTCCATTTAGGATCAGGATTGGCCGAAGACTAGCACAATACAGGGGATACGAGATACAGGAATACAAGAATACAGGGGTCAGGTGATAAGTCAAACCATAACTGGGGACAGGTGGTATAATATGAGTCAGTGACAAGTAGTAGCATGTTGGGTGTCAGAAAAGTGGCGCGTCTCAGAAAAGTGGCGCGTCTCAGGAAGTGGCGCGTCTCAGGAAAGTGGCGCGTCTCAGAAAGTGGCGCGTCTCAGGAAAGTGGCGCGTCTCAGAAAGTGGCGCGTCTCAGGAAAGTGGCGCGTCTCAGAAAGTGGCGCGTCTCAGGAAAGTGGCGCGTCTCAAGAAAGTGGCGCGTCTCAGGAAAGTGGCGCGTCTCAGGAAAGTGGCGCGTCTCAGGAAAGTGGGCAGAATGCGGAAATGTGGGCAGAACGCGGGAAAGTGGGCAGACGCGGAAAAGTAGGCAGACGCGGGAAAGTGGGCAGACGCGGGAAAGTAGGCAGACGCAGAAAAGTAGGCAGACGCGGGAAAGTGGACAGACGCAGAAAAGTAGGCAGACGCGGGAAAGTGGGCAGACGCGGGAAAGTAGGCAGACGCGGGAAAGTGGGCAGACGCAGAAAAGTAGGCAGACGCGGGAAAGTGGGCAGACGCGGGAAAGTAGGCAGACGCAGAAAAGTAGGCAGACGCGGGAAAGTGGACAGACGCAGAAAAGTAGGCAGACGCGGGAAAGTGGGCAGACGCGGGAAAGTAGGCAGACGCGGGAAAGTGGGCAGACGCAGAAAAGTAGGCAGACGCGGGAAAGTGGGCAGACGCAGAAAAGTAGGCAGACGCGGGAAAGTGGGCAGACGCGGGAAAGTAGGCAGACGCAGAAAAGTAGACAGACGCGGGAAAGTGGGCAGACACAGAAAAGTAGGCAGACGCGGGATAGTGGGCAGACGCGGGAAAGTGGGCAGACGCGGGAAAGTGGGCTAACTTTTGAGGGTTGAGTTTTGTTTACAATCATGAAATAATATCCAAGTCTTGGCGAGTAGAATTACTCGCCTAACAATGTTCCTTGTTGTGCCCAACGAAGGGAGGTTCGGCCCCAATCCAAAAGGAGGGTACCGGCCCTAAGTCTTGCCGCCGGAGAAGAACGCGGCCCCAAACCAAAAAGAGAGGCCGGTCTTCACAAGAGATGGAGGTTGATGGTGCAAGTATAGTTTTCTTGCCAAAAATGGGATTTTGCAAACATGGTTGCGGGGAGCGACGGGTTGGCTAGAATGAAAGAGCTTGCCGAGGAGTTGATATTGGTGGGGTTCGTGGTGTCCAAGGAGTTGTAGGTGGTGGTGGAGATGGTGGTGAAGTTTTGGTGGTGGAAATGGGTTCTTGGTGTTTCTTGGTGGAGAAGAGGTTGAAGAAGGTGATATGGGGGTGTTGTGGTTGTTGGAAAAGGAGTAGAAGATGGAGAAGAAAGAGGTGGTGGTGTGGGTGGTGAAAATGGAGGTGGAGTAGGTGGAGTATATGGTGACCAAAGGAGGGAGAAGGAGTTTCTCTCCTTGCTCTCTGTTGGAGGCTGCAGGAAACAAAGAAGAAGAAGAAGAAGAGAAAATGAAAGAGAGAGAGAGAGGGAAGGGGTATTTATATCAAGAGAGGTAATGATTGGAGGTTTGACTTTTGGATGCCAAAAGAGACCAATGTCTCCCACTCAAACGCAGCCCACAAAGGGAAGCTTGCGTTTAGGCCAAAATGAGCCAAACGCGGGAATGAAAGTGGCGTTTCAAGGGGGAAGCAAAGCTGCGTTTCACAAAAGGACAAAAAGGCATGATGAATTGATGGGAGTGAGTTGCAGCACAATAAATGAAGTATGGGGAGAGGTGAGGAGAGGATCTTTGCATTAAATGCAAGATCCGAGGATGGTGAAGCTGGCATTTGAGAAATGGGAAAAAGACAAGGTGGTAGGTATGGGCAATATCCTCGGTATCTGGGAAAATGCAGAAAACTCCGGGAAAGCCCAAAAATGAAATAGCTCGGAATGTTTCCCAAAAATTCTCAAAAATTATAAATATTATAAAATGATTTTTGGTGAAATCGGTTTTCAAAGATTCAATCTCATTTTCAAGTTAAAAATCCTGAAGTCAACCGTCAATCTCGGTATACACCGGATTGGCCGGATTTTGATAAAATCTGATAAATCCCAGAAAATGCATTTGGATAGAAAATAGGATTTTAAGAAATAATGTCTAAAGACACTTCTGGAAATTCCAAACCGTTTGTAAATTAAAAATCCGGGAATCGGTCAACGGTACTGGCCAACACCGGTTTTGAAGATTTACAACTTAATTCAGGAAAATTCCAAAAAATCATATAAAATCCAGAATATTGGAAAATAATGTTTAAAACTGAAATCGGTCCAATCGGAACACCAGAATGTCCAAACCGAGCAATACTCTGGGATCGGGCCTTCGGTTCAAACTAAGGTTGACTCCGAATCCACGAATCCAGATCCAAGACAAAACGATCATATAAATAATTCATAATACAAAACAATTACAAGAAGTAAATCGAAAAATACGGTCGAAAAATCTGAATACGCAACTAAGTACGTATTCCGGGAGCGGGGTGTTACAATCCATCCACCTTACAAAAATTTGCGTCCTCGCAATTTCGCTAAGGGGTAAATTGAACACAAGGAGGACAAAGGTTGGAATAAAGGCTTCATAAAACCAAAACAGGATTAAGATGAACACAGGAAGGACCAGGATGGACAATGAAAACAGGATAAGGAGGAATATCCACGAAGGATTACCAACTCAAAATACAAAAGGTCAGGGGTTGCTGTCACAGTAACTTCCTCAAGGTTCCTGCTCCAGATACTGAGCTTCATACTCTGCTGCTGCTTCCTCTGATACCTCTGCCGCCATGTTGTGAACTTGGCCCCTGCCATAATCTGCTCTGGGCCTTGCTCCTCTCTGTGGGTGATCATGTTGCTGAGGCGGAAATGGAGCTCTTCGGTCCACGGGTTCTGGGTTCCTTCTCAGTGGTGGAGCTGGAAGTGCCAGGGGTGCTGCTCGTGCTGGAATTGCTGGTGGTATTGGGTAATTCCTCTTGAATGGACAATCACCTATAGAGTGATTTCCAGATCCACATACCAAACATAGCCTATTAGCTCTTCGACAATTGCGTTGGATGTGTCCGGGCTTGTGGCAGTACCCACATATCATCTGCTGAGGGGAAGGTTGGAACGGTCGCTTAATCACTGGACCATGGGTTGTCCTAACTGTATCTTCCTCACTTATCAACTGAAAGGGCCTCTTCACTGACTTGTTCTGCACCTGGTTCTCATTCTTCTTCTCCAGTCCCCTTTCTACTTCACGGGCAATGGAGAGGACCTGAGAGTACGTCTTCAGCTGTTGAGGGATAAGGAACATCTGGACATCCATCTTCAGTCCTTGCTGAAATCTGCTTGCCCTTTTTTCTTCGTCTGACACCATGTAAGGAGCAAACCTGCTAAGCCTCAAGAATTCAGCAGCATATTCATCCACTGACCGGTTCCGTTGTTGTAGCCGGATGAATTGTTCTTCCATTTCTTTCTGAGCTGTTGCCGGGAAGAATCTCTCATAGAAACCCTTTGAGAATTGATCCCATGTGATGGGTTTCTCCAGTGTTGCTTCTTCTGCCAACCACCAAGTTCTGGCCACATCTCTTAGCTGTATCTTGGCCACTTCCACTTGGTTCTCATCAGGAACTCGGGCCGCCTTCAAGAGATCTGTTGTGTCTATCAGCCACTGTTCTGCATCCAAGGGCTTCTCTGTACCTGAAAATACTGCCGTTTGTAGCCTCCTAAAGTCTGACACATTGCCTGGCCTCTGTTCTCGGGGTGCGACCAACAGTCCTTGACGTAGAAGCTCTGTCTGCTGTTGTTGACTCTGCATCATCCCTTGAAGTACCCTCATCATACTATCACTATCTCTGTTGGGTCCATCTTGAGAGACACTAGGGCCATTGCGTGTTCCCCGTCTTTCCATATTTGAGTTGGTAAAAAGGGTAACAAGAAGGAGCTGGAAGGTAAAAGATTAATGGGTCTCAGGACACAAGGAATGGATCAGAAGAAAGAAAAGATAACTCTGTACTTGTAGTTGGAATGTATAACCGAGACTCATGCATTCCAGTTGCAAATTTCTTTACCATTAATTTGCCATCTGGACGTACTGAGGAAGTAAGAGCCTAAGCTCTGATACCAACCTGTAACGCCCCGATCCCTACTGGTACGGGGACGTCACTGCGACGTATATACGCAGGTCAGAAATACCCTCACGTATATACGCTAAGCATCAGTACAGGCAAAAATCAGAGTACGGAAGCAAGTGGTGCATTATACATTCCAATACATGAGTCCAATTACAGAGTTATCACCAGAGGTGATCAATATTACAATAATATTACATCACCAGATAGGCGCAATTGCGAGAATACAAGAAATATACATATATGAACAGTACAAAAGGGTGCTCACGAGATAGTTGGAGGTATCGCGAGCCAATCAGGAGGTGCAAGGATGGGACTGGAGCTACAGCTGATCTGACCGCTCCACAGAAGTAAACTTGGTCCTCAGCAAGAAGGATCCTCTAGCTCCAGGCTCCAGGACCTGGACATGAGAATCCAGGGGAGTCAGATGAAACTCCCCAGGCGAGTAGTAATACAAAAGCCAAATGGCGAGTATGGGTAAGCACATGTGTATCAGTAAATCTGGATTATAAGCATGAAAATCATGTTGTAGACATAAGCATGTAGGAACAAATAGAATGTAGTAGGTGGCATCCATGGTATAACAGGATAAGCAGTAAAGTAGATCGGGCAATACTAGTTATCTCCTAAGCTAATATAAAACCGATAAAACAGAATAAAAACCGATTACGAGAAAATCCAATTGTACAGGTCTAGGTTATGGCTTCATGAGATTAGTACCTCGAAGGAATAATCCAAACAAGGAAACCCTCATCTATATACCCTTACCTCATGTTACCGTAACCTGAACGTGTACAGCTCGAGATCCAAAACAATGTGGTGGAAACATATTAGAATTATTATTATGATTAGGCTGTCTAAGTTGTAGGTTTTAGTATGCGTCCCATTACACATACTTCTACTTACAACTTATAGAGCAAGTTATCTGGAAACTGATAAAGTTCGATGAATCATGTTCTGGATGGGCCCCGTACATGCCCGGGACAACGGTTCAGGAGTATCCGGTGCTGAGCCGGAACGTACCGCTAGGTACCGGGACTTATGGACGCCCGAACAGGAATAGAGTATCGCAGATCCCATAGAAATAGGTCTAGGGCGTGTGCATACCCGGCATGAATATCAGGAGTAGGGGTGCCAGTACACCCCACGGAATCCCTGGTGGCCGCCAGGAGATCCCACAAGTAAGTGGCCATGCATGACTCGATAAGACCACCTTGAACATGATTAATCAGGGCCCATCAGTTTCCCCCAAACCGGTGCAAGTTGTCTAATTATAATAAGATATATGCCAGGTAAACAGGACAGGAATCGTAACAGGAATCAGGTATAGACAAGAGATGGCCCTTCAGATTCAAGAGGTGGCCCCCACAGATTCAAGAGGTGGCCCCCACCACGTGTGTGATGTGGCACTTTGTTCCGTGTGGCACTTTGTTCTGAGGGGAATGGATTCTAGAGGTGGCCCCCACAGATTCAAGAGGTGGCCCCCACCACGAGTGTGATGTGGCACTTTGTTCCGTGTGGCACTTAGTTCCATTTAGGATCAGGATTGGCCGAAGACTAGCACAATACAGGGATACGAGATACAGGAATACAAGAATACAGGGGTCAGGTGATAAGTCAAACCATAACTGGGGACAGGTGGTATAATATGAGTCAGTGACAAGTAGTAGCATGTTGGGTGTCAGAAAAGTGGCGCGTCTCAGAAAAGTGGCGCGTCTCAGGAAGTGGCGCGTCTCAGGAAAGTGGCGCGTCTCAGAAAGTGGCGCGTCTCAGGAAAGTGGCGCGTCTCAGAAAGTGGCGCGTCTCAGGAAAGTGGCGCGTCTCAGAAAGTGGCGCGTCTCAGGAAAGTGGCGCGTCTCAGGAAAGTGGCGCGTCTCAGGAAAGTGGGCAGAATGCGGAAATGTGGGCAGAACGCGGGAAAGTGGGCAGACGCGGAAAAGTAGGCAGACGCGGGAAAGTGGGCAGACGCGGGAAAGTAGGCAGACGCAGAAAAGTAGGCAGACGCGGGAAAGTGGACAGACGCGGGAAAGTGGGCAGATGCGGGAAAGTGGGCAGACGCGGGAAAGTAGGCAGACGCGGGAAAGTGGGCAGACGCAGAAAAGTAGGCAGACGCGGGAAAGTGGGCAGACGCGGGAAAGTAGGCAGACGCAGAAAAGTAGGCAGACGCGGGAAAGTGGACAGACGCAGAAAAGTAGGCAGACGCGGGAAAGTGGGCAGACGCGGGAAAGTAGGCAGACGCGGGAAAGTGGGCAGACGCAGAAAAGTAGGCAGACGCGGGAAAGTGGGCAGACGCAGAAAAGTAGGCAGACGCGGGAAAGTGGGCAGACGCGGGAAAGTAGGCAGACGCAGAAAAGTAGACAGACGCGGGAAAGTGGGCAGACACAGAAAAGTAGGCAGACGCGGGATAGTGGGCAGACGCGGGAAAGTGGGCAGACGCGGGAAAGTGGGCTAACTTTTGAGGGTTGAGTTTTGTTTACAATCATGAAATAATATCCAAGTCTTGGCGAGTAGAATTACTCGCCTAACAATGTTCCTTGTTGTGCCCAACGAAGGGAGGTTCGGCCCCAATCCAAAAGGAGGGTACCGGCCCTAAGTCTTGCCGCCGGAGAAGAACGCGGCCCCAAACCAAAAGGAGAGGCCGGTCTTCACAAGAGATGGAGGTTGATGGTGCAAGTATAGTTTTCTTGCCAAAAATGGGATTTTGCAAACATGGTTGCGGGGAGCGACGGGTTGGCTAGAATGAAAGAGCTTGCCGAGGAGTTGATATTGGTGGGGTTCGTGGTGTCCAAGGAGTTGTAGGTGGTGGTGGAGATGGTGGTGAAGTTTTGGTGGTGGAAATGGGTTCTTGGTGTTTCTTGGTGGAGAAGAGGTTGAAGAAGGTGATATGGGGGTGTTGTGGTTGTTGGAAAAGGAGTAGAAGATGGAGAAGAAAGAGGTGGTGGTGTGGGTGGTGAAAATGGAGGTGGAGTAGGTGGAGTATATGGTGACCAAAGGAGGGAGAAGGAGTTTCTCTCCTTGCTCTCTGTTGGAGGCTGCAGGAAACAAAGAAGAAGAAGAAGAAGAGAAAATGAAAGAGAGAGAGAGAGGGAAGGGGTATTTATATCAAGAGAGGTAATGATTGGAGGTTTGACTTTTGGATGCCAAAAAGAGACCAATGTCTCCCACTCAAACGCAGCCCACAAAGGGAAGCTTGCGTTTAGGCCAAAATGAGCCAAACGCGGGAATGAAAGTGGCGTTTCAAGGGGGAAGCAAAGCTGCGTTTCACAAAAGGACAAAAAGGCATGATGAATTGATGGGAGTGAGTTGCAGCACAATAAATGAAGTATGGGGAGAGGTGAGGAGAGGATCTTTGCATTAAATGCAAGATCCGAGGATGGTGAAGCTGGCGTTTGAGAAATGGGAAAAAGACAAGGTGGTAGGTATGGGCAATATCCTCGGTATCTGGGAAAATGCAGAAAACTCCGGGAAAGCCCAAAAATGAAATAGCTCGGAATGTTTCCCAAAAATTCTCAAAAATTATAAATATTATAAAATGATTTTTGGTGAAATCGGTTTTCAAAGATTCAATCTCATTTTCAAGTTAAAAATCCTGAAGTCAACCGTCAATCTCGGTATACACCGGATTGGCCGGATTTTGATAAAATCTGATAAATCCCAGAAAATGCATTTGGATAGAAAATAGGATTTTAAGAAATAATGTCTAAAGACACTTCTGGAAATTCCAAACCGTTTGTAAATTAAAAATCCGGGAATCGGTCAACGGTACTGGCCAACACCGGTTTTGAAGATTTACAACTTAATTCAGGAAAATTCCAAAAAATCATATAAAATCCAGAATATTGGAAAATAATGTTTAAAACTGAAATCGGTCCAATCGGAACACCAGAATGTCCAAACCGAGCAATACTCTGGGATCGGGCCTTCGGTTCAAACTAAGGTTGACTCCGAATCCACGAATCCAGATCCAAGACAAAACGATCATATAAATAATTCATAATACAAAACAATTACAAGAAGTAAATCGAAAAATACGGTCGAAAAATCTGAATACGCAACTAAGTACGTATTCCGGGAGCGGGGTGTTACAGATTGAAGTTTGAAATGGATGTTAAATCTGAAACAAAGTTAACTCCCTCACCTCATCTGCCGATCGCCGCCCGCCGCGCCGCCGCGGGCCTGGCCGTGCCCGGCCGCGGCCCCTGCTGCGCCTGGCCGCGCCCTGCCGCGGCCCTGGCCGCGGCCGCGGCCCCAGCCGCGCGCGGCCGCGCCTTCGGCCGCCCTGCGAAAGAGAGAGAGAGAGAGTTTGATTTGGGTGGGAATGATTTTGGGTTTCATTCCCTCAGATCTGAGGGAGATGGGAAAGGGGAAATGAGAGAGAGAGGAGCCCTATTTTTCCTTTCTCCAAGTATATACAAATGTTTTATTTTAATACTTCTCTCCTACCTCAAACAATGCCACATGTATCATACAATTTTAGGTTAAATCCTAGCCCTACATCACCCCTCCTCATGCACACCTACCCCCTTCCTTTAAATATTCAATAACACAAAGTCATGGTATTTCTTTGTATTGGATTGAATTTCCTAGTATTTACACAATATACCCACATTCTAATATATTATATATATGCAAACACTTCTAAAAAAAATTAAAATTAAAATTAAAATTTTGTATACACACATATGTTCGCACAAGAACGATCGCAATATACATAACATGTACATATACAAATATGAAAATTTATCCCACTACCAGAATACCCTCAAAGTTTCTAAAATTCACTTTTACACTGGATTAATTCAATGATCATCTCAGATAATCCCGTATAATCTTATAAATCACGGATTCGAATATTTAGATCAAGATTTTAAGAATCGGGGTGTTACAGTTCTACCCTCCTTATAAAAGTTTCGTCCTCGAAACTTGGTATAATCGGGACTTGATGGGCATAAACCATGACATCTCTTTCTTATATCATCAGATTTCTCTTTCCAACATCATATCTTCTTCAATCCTTCTCATCAAACTTTCTTATTTATTAATCAAACTCTATGCTAAGTTCTTACAGTCTGACTTGATCCTGACTCGCATGATATCTTAGTCATTTCCTTACTCCAGTGTCCCATACATTGGCAACCCATACTGAGGGCCCACACCCCCAGCAGAGCACATCTGAATTATGGCATGTGGGTACCATAATCTAAACATAAGGCAGTGACCAAATAACATACGCTTCGGGAGTAATCACACACGTAAGAACTCCAACCCCTTGAACCGACCATATTAAACAAAATATTCACATACAAAAAGAACACAATCATGCATATCAATCAAATCAATTAATATAGCAATCCAATCCTCTTTCTACAACAACTATTCTAAGTCTAATTCTTGTTCTATAACCTGCGCTCTGATACCAACTGTAACGATCCCAGTTAATAAATTCCTCAATTAACATAACATTCTTTTAAAAAGGTAGAACATCATAATCATATCCAAATCTTTAAATTTTCGGCAGCACCTCTTTTGTAAATACTGATATGCCCACATATACATTTCAACTCGAAATAATTTCGGCCAACATCAGCCTACTTATCCTCAATCCAAACATATAAACCAAAGTAAATAATCACCCATGCAACCACAATAGTGTTATGGCTCACAATGATCGACTTATTTTTCAAATAACAATTTCGGCTTGACATCGCCTACTTATGTGAAAACAAAAGAAACATATGCTCGAGAGTACCCCTCTCAGCATCCGCAACATAACACAGATTATAACTTTAACTCATCACCATAATCTAGAGGAATTCTTAATAAACATTTATCTCAAACTGTAATTATATACATACCCTCCAACTTCTCCAATTACATCACAATTAAGTACATAGAATAAATATATCATATTAAATACCACTTTTATATCCACGCAGCTAAGCCGGGCACCTGCCTTCCATGCAACCTGAAAACATATGAACTGGAAGGGGTGAGCTCATTAGCTCAGTGAGTAGAGTCCAAAAGAAAGGTCAATAATTGGTGAAAATAATCAATAAGAAGTGTACCAGGAGACGAGAGCAATCTAGATGAATAAGAGAAGATCGATAACATCTCAGAAGATAACAATCAAAACAAAATCTCTAAAATCCTTGGCACGGTCTGATTCTTTTGGTCATCTACTCTCCTTCGGCTTTCTTAGGTTACGATTCCGCATATATTTATAGAGACCGAGAGTTTAGTAAAATATTAGCTCAACAACTCATAACTGTATGGTCGAGTTTAACTTATGTATTTACAGCACATAACCCATGTATTTCATGTGCCAAGAGTACTCCCCAATTTCTTTCTTAGATTTTCATCTTTCCGTGTGATAAGGTGTATGAGTTACATAAACAAACTTCCTCGCCTTATGTGTACATAGTGTGTATTACTCAAGTGCCTTGTATTTCACGCTATGATATACCAACCACCATAGTTATGCCATAAACCTAGTTTATGCATTCAGATAACACTTACGTCACAAGCTATACTTATATAACATATAATCATATCATACTTCAAGAAATGCATGGATTTAACCCGTACACTTTCACACAGTTTACAGTATTTCATTTCATTCAGCCAAATCAGTATTCTGATGTTTTCACTATTATATATGATAACACTTCCAACATATCCCTAGTATCACACACACACATAGGTATCACACAAAGCCATTCGTTCTCAATCATTTGTAAGGATGCAATTATATGTGAATCATAGCACCGTCTTCGTACTCTGCCCGTGCAATACGGGTCCCTTCCTCCCAATATGATATATAGCACCATCTTCGCACTCTGCCCGTGCCATACGGGTCCCTTCCTCCAGATATATGTATATATAGCACCGTCTTCGCACTCCGCCCGTGCAATACGGGTCCCTTCTTTCATATACGACTGAAAGCATCAGACATATGAGCACATACATACAGATAACAACCAATATATCAGTATTACAGAATACTAACCAATTGTGATAGTTCGATTTATAGCTTATCACTTTATTTCGAAGGCATGCATATACAAAAATTTCAAGTTAACACTGTAGTTATCTACTCCATATATATGGATCGAGTTCTGATTCACAGTACTTATATTTAATCTTCTAGGTCATGTTACTTGTATTTATATAGCCCCAATGTGACATACACGGTCAGAATCATATAAATTCCTAGGTGCATACATATTTTTCAACACACATGTTACCCATATTTATGTAATTTATTCAACAACACCCTAGGCAATTATTTTGTCATGCTCAATACTCCATATCTAGTCTTACAATTAGGATTCTCAATTCACACATTCAATATCTTAGTTAATGAAGCTGATTAATTCACCACGCTGTGTGCTTAGTCTTAACACACTTGTTAACTAAGGATAGTTCAATTCTGATTACCATTCATACTTAGTCAAGTCTTGTAGTTGAATAAGATTCTCATTTTATACATTTAATATTCGATTGGCATAGTTGACGAATTGTAAATCCATCAAGAGTTTAACATACTCGACAACAATAGTTCACCTCAGGTAAACCGAGGTAACCCTCCACATACATATAAGCCATTAATGTATAACGCTTATTGTTATTAGTTCATTAATAGTATTCAAGTTCATGTTCATTCCTGCTGGTTACTCATTCTTCAGTTAAATCCGAGTTCTATTTCGCTCACAGATACAAACTTATATATCAACTACGTGTAGTTTCAGTCTAATATTTGGTTACCATGCAGTAGGCATTATCACCTAGTTCAAATTCGTGATTTCAGGATAAGTTTTTGATCTTACCAAATGTTTATTTCATCGGACGTAAAGATAATTATACTCGAGAGCTACGGAAAGTCTCTGGTGTATGAAGTAGTCGTTACATGATACTCGGTATATACTACATGGTTAAACTGCACAACACCATTATCCACTTCCTAGTCTACCAATATAAATTTGTATTTACTCAATCTTTTATATATGGGGTATGAGAACTCCACTTTCCCAAAATCTAGTACATGGTCACAGGGTATAAAGGCTTTACAACTTCTGAATTCATTTTAAACCTGTTTCATATCTAGATAACTTCTATTTATTTTTAAATTATTAAGGTTTAGAATGCCAAGGTCATGTATGCTCATACGCAACATGTGTCAAGGTTTAAGTGTAGTATCAGGGATTAAATCCACTGTATTATGTCTCACGAAGGCAATGACCTGAATTCTAGTTAGACATACAAACGTACCTTATATATATGTGTGTGTGTGTGTGTGTGCGCGCGCGCGCGCGCGCGCGCGCGCGCGCGTGTGTGTGTGTGTGTGTGTATATATATATATATATATATGCTTGTGAAACTAAAACAAAAGAAACATTGCCTATAGATACCACTAAAATAGGCAGACTGATACACTTGTACCTTTATTCCTAATATGTTCACGTTCCAGTTTTACTGCTGAGGTGACATATCACTTTCAATCCATAAGACCTTAACTATAAATAAAATCATAGTCTTTCTCTGACTATCGTACTTCTATTCACATTCCTCACCCTCCACTATAGCATAATAATAGATGTGTATTGCCTACCAGTTACGATAGTTGTATAGGAATAAATAAGAACCAAATCGAGCCTGGAATTATCTCCAAAATTTAATCCAAACCCCTAAAACTCCATGTTCTCCATCGCCTTTGTTGGTGGTCATGACAAACACCAATAGTAACCAACTTCTGTCCTTGCACTAGTAACATAAACACATGTTTGAATTCTGCTTGCAAGCAACCATTCCCAAATTCATCAAATCCCAGTCATAAATAAACCAGAAGTATTTGACGTGCCGGTTATACTATACCTATTACCAAAAATAGAAGGAGAGATAAGAACATTTCCATCTGATTGCACTTCCCCGATGGAGTTTAACAGAGTAGCAGAAGGATCATAAAGATTCAGCTGTCAACTCATTTACTAAAGCATATATGCATGATAATCACACCGTTCTTGAAGTTATCAAGTGAAACATTCATCTATAGTCTTGCACATAATTAAATTTCTCATGAACTATAAACTGCATAACCTCGGCTTAATCATGTTTTTCTCTTCAGATGATAATTTCTCATTGGCCATAAAATGCGTAAGCCAGAATAATTGTCATTTAATAATAATACAACATTCCTCACGGGTATACTATTGGTACTTTAATGTTCAAATAGGACCAATTTCTCCCAATTTCAGTCTCACAGATTCTCAACTTAACATATTTCTCCATTTTAAATAGACAATTTCTATAATACCATTCCCTTGTCTCTATACATCTTGCAGAATTTGAAAGCCTTACGTCTCTCAAGGAATCAATTGACAGAGAAGTACTATAATACCATTCCCTTGTCTCTATTCACATGGCTTACCAAATATGCAATAACTATTAACATTAATCATAGATCAAAAGGATTTGTCTCTAACAAACTGTTAGTTTTTAAGTGTACAAGAGAGCAAGTGTTTATGTGGCCAAGCGATACATGTGGATACCAAGTGCTCCTTAATGCTCTTGATGGAAACACCCTAAAGAGGATTATCGCCTAGTAAGTATCAACGCTTAAGTTCTTCCTTTTACATGCTAATTAATCATTTCCAATTTCTTCATCAACAATTTTGTCGATCACTACAATTCTCTTAGCAATTATATATGATCTTATATAAATACACACACACACACACATATAATGACTGTCATCAAAGAATTCAGTTAAATGTAACCTTATGGTGATCTCTAACACACCAAACATACAAGCACTTGATTTATCGTATCTATACGATGTAATTATAACTAAACAACCCTAGAATTTAACCATGATTGCATTCTATCAAAAGATAAAACATCAATTTAGTTAAAGACTTCTACTGACAAATTCTAAACTTTCTTAAGCTCAATTGGAGAGACAAGTATGACCTGGGGAAGGAAAATTTTGTTGCCAAGAATCAAAAATCTCTCTTGGAGGTCATGACAATGGATGAGAAGGTTTCAAATCCAAACAATCAATCCTATTCCAATAACTCAGGTTGAAAGAACTCTCTACCCACACAATCAACAGAATTTTCATAAATAAAACAAGAATAATATCAAGGGATTGAAGTTTGAAATGGATGTTAAATCTGAAACAAAGGCAACTCCCTCACCTCATCTGCCGATCGCCGCCCGCCGCGCCGGCGCCCGGCCGCGCCGGCGCCCGGCCGCGGCCCCTGCTGCGCCCTGCCGCGACCCTGGCCGCGCCCGGCCGCCACTGGCCGCGTCCGCAGCCCCAGCCGTGCGCGGCCGCGCCTTCGGCCGCCCTGCGAAAGAGAGAGAGAGAGTTTGATTTGGGTGGGAATGATTTTGGGTTTCATTCCCTCAGATCTGAGGGAGATGGGAAAGGGGAAATGAGAGAGAGAGAGAGAGGAGCCCTATTTTTCCTTTCTCCAAGTATATACAAATGTTTTATTTTAATACTTTTCTCCTACCTCAAACAATGCCACATGTATCATACAATTTTAGGTTAAATCCTAGCCCTACATCACCCCTCCTCATGCACACCTACCCCCTTCCTTTAAATATTCAATAACACAAAGTCATGATATTTCTTTGTATTGGATTGAATTTCCTAGTATTTACACAATATACCCACATTCTAATATATTATATATATGCAAACACTTCTAAAAAAAATTAAAATTAAAATTAAAATTTTGTATACACACACATATGTTCGTACAAGAACGATCGCAATATACATAACATGTACATATACAAATATGAAAATTTATCCCACTACCAGAATACCCTCAAAGTTTCTAAAATTCACTTTTACACTGGATTAATTCAATGATCATCTCAGATAATCCCGTATAATCTTATAAATCACGGATTCGAATATTTAGATCAAGATTTTAAGAATCGAGGTGTTACAGGTCGACCCGCGAATAACTCTGCATCGGGGTCAATGTTGAGGGGAGAGTAACGTCAGAGTGATGAAGAAAAGTAAAAGAGAAAATAAAATATATAAAGAAACTTGGTAGGAATTAGTTTATACTAACGTGTATAAGACTGTAGCAAATAAAATTATGAAGTTACTTTTTTACTAATTATGAAGAGAATAGGTGGCTATAATAAAATTTTCTTTCTTTTATTTAAAAACTATAATTTAGTATCATTTGCAACCCACCTCCGCGTACAATCCAGACACATATAGCGGAGAAAAACAAATGAGTGTCAATTTTATTTTTTTGCAAGATACCAAGCAAAAGTTTGGGGGGTTGAATGTAATAATAGTTCTAGCATTTTCTAATATTTATCAAAATTGATTTTTTTTTCCAGTGTCAACCCCCAAGACCTTACAATCCGGCAGCTCACACGTGTGCGCAGTTGACGCGTTGAAAGTCTCCGAACCTTCGAAAATTCACGCCAAACGAACCCAGCAGCTCCCAAAATCCCATTTCCCCCAATTTCTTTCCCCTCGCGTATAAATAGCAACCCCGGCGCGAGCCCAAAAAGGACGAAAAAGGACGAAAAGCGAAAGCCCTTGGCCATCAATTCCCAAATTTCGCCGATCAAATCAGGAGGTCGAACCTCTTCGAATGCAAAAAGGTCAGCTTTCTCAAACTTTAAATTTCACTCATTTCTACTGATTTCAGCTCCATTAACCTGTCTCTGATCGATGACGAGGGTTTCCATTCGATTCAAGTTCGAACCCCAGTGATCTATTACATTGTGCATTCTTCTTTTGCTTCAATTGTTCTTATTGTTTCTCTTTCCCAGAAGTAACGATCTATCGCCAGATTTCGTGAATTTGCAGAATGTTTTTAAGCTGTTTTTCTTGATTGTTTTCTTAATTTTAACTGAAAAGGTTGCTTCTTTGGATAATCCTTGTGGTACGGATAAAAACTGCTTTTCCTAATAGGGTTTCTCTTGACTTTAATGATTGGTTTTCGATAGCTTGATGAGCCGCAATCCAATGATCGCATGAACTCTACAGGTCAAAATGTCGTCTTGCCTGCAATTCTCCCGAATTTGATACAGCAGATTTTTTTTCTCAGCTGCTATATTACTTAGTCAGTTAACAATTATTTTAATTTTATCTCAAGTGACATATTTTACCTCCTTTTGTCTTCTGTCTACTTCTGGGTTTTTTTTGTTTGTCCAGTAAATTAATAATCGACAGGTTCTCTGAAATATTTACTGTCACTAACTAGAAGCGGTATCTTATGTCTCAGGGTTCCTCTCTTTAGGTTTTAATAGTTGACTTCTAAGGAGATAAGTGAACTACATTATTTTGATGACTGTAAGTTGAAGGTCAGTCAAACTGCTGTTTTGCTTGTGGTTCTCTTGAATTGACACACCTTTTTCTTTCCTTGAGTCAATAAAGGAGTTCTTTTTTTTTTTATAGTGAAAATTGTTGTTTTTGTTGATGGGTTAATTCTCTTTAACCTATTCTTCTACGCCTGCATCTCTAAAATATCATGTGTTTGCCGACTAAAAACGAGTAACTTTTCCTTATTTTCTTGATCTTAATAATTTGTTGGCAAAGAGTGGTGAGCTACATTTTGATGCTTATACTAAATTTTAAGGTCAAAATGCCATCTTGCATGGACAGCCACTATAAATTTTCTGGCCTGTTTCTCGAATCAATTAATGGTCAAGTTCTGCAATGCTAGTTGTAGTTTTTCCTGATATTTAGTTTCTTCTCTTTGTCTAGAACCCACTGTGTATTGACCAAAAAAAGAAAAGAAAAAGAAAAGAAAAAGAAAAACCTTCTTTTTACGAGCGTTTGACTACCTGGGTTATTGCGTTTGATTTACTGAAAAGTGCATTTATGAATGACTTTAGGATCTGACATTAGATTTGTTTTCTTAAAACTCCTTTTGCACATCATTATATCTTAATTGAGTTGGTAGTTTCTCCTCTTTTGCTATGCAATTATAATTTCAGCTGATTGGCTTGACAACTTGTCTTCTTTTTGTGCAGTAACCTAATCTGTGACAGTTTCTCTGAACATCCTGGGATTTCTAGCTAGAAGGGCTACTATTCCTAAACAGGATTATCTTCCTGTGCTTTCATGTTTAGTGGCATTAGAAGTTGGTGACATGTGCATACCAGTAATTGTTTGAAAATTGGTTATCAGAATGCCATCTCGCTCTCAGTTCTCTAGAATTGACACTCTTGAGCTCAAATCACAAATCTTCAGGAAACTTGGGCGGCAGAAAGCTGAGAAGTATTTTTATAACCTCAAGAAACTACTCAACCTAAAACTTAGCAAGTTGGAGTTTGAAAAGTTGCTGTTTGTTACGTTAGGGAAGGAAAATCTTGCTCTTCATAATCTGTTCATCAAGTCAATCCTTACCAATGCCTGCCTTTCCCATGGACCACCCAGTAAACGGACGACAACTGGGCATTCTTGGAATACTAAGATGTCCAACAGGCATTTTGGAGACATGTTTCCTATGTCCCCTAGAAAGGGGAGGTCTGTCAATAGCCGAGACCGCAGGTTTAGTGACCGTCCAAGCCCACTTGGACCACATGGAAAGATTCCAAATGGAAATGTCCAAGAATTTACTAGTTCTTGTGAGCACCAAAGGTCAAGAGAACAACATACCGCTCCTGAAGTAATATCTATCGGTAGCAAAGCTTTGTTAGAAGTTACATCTGTTGAAGATGGGGAAGAAGTTGAACAAGCGAGAGGCAGTCCGGGTGTTCAAAGTAGAAGCCCAGTAACCGCACCGTTTGGGTTGAGTTTTGGCAGTCATCCTCGTAAAACACTCTACAATGGTTCTGCAGCAGTTTTTAGTCTTTCTAAATCAAATGCTTCAGAAATGTGTCATACAAGCTATGAACTGCCTGATACAAGGGCTTTGAGGAAGCACTTGGAAGCTAAGTTGGAGGGTCAAGGTTTCAGCATATCAGTAGACTCTGTTAATCTGTTGAACCATGGGTTGGATGCATACTTGAAAAGATTGATCAGACCATGTACGGACTTAGCCAGATCAAGGTGCAGCAGCGAGAGTATAAACCGGGCAAGTGGGAACTTTAACCACAACATGAATGGAGCGTGGCATGAAGAACATGTGAGAAGAGCACATCAGTCTCACTCTGCCTCATTGCTGGATTTTCAGGTCGCAATGGAAACAAATCCTCAGTTGCTTGGTGGAGATTGGCCGGTACAGCTTGAGAAGATTTGCTCATTTATTGGATGAATTAACTATTGTTTGCAGCTGCCACCTGGCTGGACCATTGTAGGATTGTAATGCGTGACTGTTGTTGGAAGGATTCAGATAAATTTATGCCGAAGTCTCTGCTCTAGTTGAAAAAATAACATATGTTGTTAGTCCATAACAAAGGAAACGTATTATCGGAACTCAGAAGATTTGACTAGAAGTTCAGGTTACAGAAAATTCATTATCTTAGCAGCACATGTGGTGAGGAATAAGCATCAACAACTAAGGTTCTTGATCAGAGTGACACATGAAGTTCCGCCATTGAAGCCACAATTTTGGATGGTGGATTACATGTAAACCTTTTTGACTCAATTTTATACTACATCTAATCAAGATTATGATTAAGATAGCTGATGCTATTCTTGGTTTTCTATTTGTTACCTGTTAAAGTGCATTTATAAATAAAGTGTTATGTTTTTTTGAGCAACCATTGCAATTGTTCTACAACAGTTCATACTGATCATGATTTTTTTTCTATAAGCACTGCTTAGATTTCTTGTAGTTGTGAGTTATTTTCTTATTTAAACCATCTGTCCATATGTGGTTTGACATGTGGATCAATTAAAAATACTCTAATTCCATGTAATCATTTTTGGTGATGGAATATTGTTGTTAACATGTTAGCCTCTACTACCACATGGCTTATTAATCGTCAGATCACTAGGTGGTCCCTGGAGACATTACTCTAGAACCCTGAGAGAATTTTTAGTGGTAGTCTCCATGTTCTTGTTCTTCTAAAATTTGAAACTGGTGTGAAATATCATGATTGACTCTTGGCTGGAAAAGATAGCTAATTCACAAATACAGGAGAAATAGAAATCTGGTCATGGTTAAAGCCTGTTTGTGTTTCCTACAGGGACATAGGGGAGGGAGTGATGGAGGAGTATTAGAAGTTTTTCGAGAGAGAGGGAAGGAGACTTGTTGAAGTTTGGGGCTCAACATGGTCAGAAAATTAGGTCTACTGGTGTTTGGTAGACTTTGGTTGGAAGGTATTTTTGAGTATAGCATATCCATGAGCACAGGGTATAATCCTAACCACTATCCGAAACATCACGATACTAGTGTAAATTTATAACAGGAAACTCAAAATTAGGGTTTCCTATCCTAAATTCTGCTTTGAGGGATGGCAGATAGGCCCTAATTACTTTTAGGAAGCTTGAGAAATTATTTAGATAAACAAGGAAGCTGAAAAAGTTACAAAGTTACAAGGAGAAAAAAAAATTCCATCTATTTAATGCTCAATATCACATTAGATGAGAAAATATCACTGGATAGACTCACGGGATAGGGCTTTTCCTGGGGTGTGTCTTTTGGGTGTAGTCAGGGGTACTTTACTGAATACCATGGTTAGCAGAAAAGAGTGATCTGATTTCTAGAGCAGCTACTGAAGCAAGTTGTTCATAACGTGAATGAAATTCTTATTTCCTATAAGCAGTACCAAGAATAATTTACTATTGTTATGAGCATAATCTGTTGATCATTTAATATCTCATTATTTGTGGTTTACTGGATCAATTAAAAATATCCATGTGGAAACATTTCAGAATGGGGTATTGTTATTAGCCCAAGCGTCCTGCTAAATAGCTTATTGATCCTCCAGTTTCTAAGTTGATTCTGACCCTTCTGACTTGATGGAGTAGAGATATTCTTCTAGAATCCCGAGAGATAATAAACAATCTGTAACCACAATGGTTTTCTTCTATAAAGTATATGAACTGTACTTAAATTGGGTATCACGATTAATCAGTAAAGCAAAAGTCACAACCTGACTAATATTAGAATTAGAAACTTGTTGTTGGAAGATTAATTATTTGAGAGAGGATGACATATTTTGTCCTAAAATTGTATATCAAATGCGGACTCAAGCTGAAAGACTACTTAATTACAACAAATTTGTACAGATAAAAAGGGACTAGTAGTTCCCTAGAATTTATTATAGTATTTTTATGTTAATAAACATTTGGAGTTTGATTGTAACAAAAAATCTAGCAAAGACCAATTGGCTCAAAGTTTGAGTGTCCGTTATGAATCTCAAAGCCAGTCGTGGAGATGGAGTTAATAAAGGGATGTAATAAGGAAAATTAATGTTAGCGACTTGTCAACAGATGTTGCTTTACGGATGTTGGTAACAGAACAAGTACCATGTGGGGCCACTTCATGTTAAGTTTCTGTGGCGGATAAAATTCCGTCACAAGTAATTGGACGCCCCCGATCGATCTAGCAGAGCATATAGAGGAAAAAAAAAGTTTTTCAGGTTAGAAGTACTGATGTGGTGCCGACCTAGGTCCTTCGGGCGTAAGAATCAGTAGTAGATATGGGGGAGGATCGGTAGAGGGAAACTGCCTGCGCAGTGGTAGTGGACTGAGAGAGAGAACTGCCAGCTTAGTATGGTATGTGCTCTGAGGATTAGAGAAGCGACCTTCTCGTTGGAGAATGAGGTGAATTTATGCCTGACAGAGGTGGTGGAGTAAATGTGGATAGATGTAAATCTTCAATTGTTCGGTTTGAATCTGCTGATCCTTATAACTGCCTGGCTTGAGTTTCGGTAGTCGAGATTGATACGCTGGAGGATTATTCATTGTTATCCCCAACTGCTTGATGAGCTGTAGGGTCGTTACAGAGTCCTGGATGAGTAGAGAGATAAGGGTGCTTAACTGCCTTCGCAATCTGAGTCATCCATCTCGATCTGCCGCTAGATGGAGGGACTTGCTACCACGTGGTGGAACTCCTGGACTGGAGTTGGAGCTGGGAGGCGGCATAGCCTCGTATGAAGGATGTCTTCAGGTAGAAGGTGATAGAGACTTCGGAATGGATTCCCGAGAGTCGGTTTATGTTCATGTCACTGGACACGTGTCATGTCCTGACGCGGGTCAAATTTTGACCACTACAGATACTATGTTTTCTCCCTTCCTCTTCATCAGGTGGAGGAAAGAAAATGAGGGGGCGGGAGGAGAATGATGAGCATGTTCTTGCTTTTTGAGAATCTGGCCGGTGCGTTGCATTAGTAGTTGTGAAGGATATGTTACGGCACATTAGTTTTCGTGACAGGGTGTCACCATCGAAGGTGACAGTAAAGATTCTTGTTTCAACTTGATCGGATGATCTTCTTTCCAGTTTGCTTAATCTTGGGCGGGCCAGCTTCAACCTTGAGGCTTGGAGCCTCTTTCCTGATGGCGTGTACGAGAAAGAAGGAGAAGGAGCTCATCGATTGGGTGCGCTAATGAATCACTCCTCTTCCTAGAGTTCAAAGTTTTCCCTCGGAACACCTCGGAGGAGATGTGATACTATTACCTTTTTGCGTTCCTTGTAGGCTTCAGTCTAGTCGGACGCCGTTGTGTCTCTCTCAAGGGCTTCCTGAGAGTTCATATCATTCTTCTTGCAAATGCGAGGAGGATGTTGCCGTCAGTTTGATTGCCTTAAGAGTCGTGGGGAGCAGAAAAGAAAAGGGGTTTAAGGTTGAAACATCCTCTCCGACCCTTGCCTTGTCTGGCGTAGCCTCTTGGTCTTCTCTTCACCGGTGCCGAGATCTTCGTAGGGGTGTGACTTCTTCCGGTGGATGTATCCTCGGAGTTTGGAGGTGAGGCAAGACTGGTGGGGTGGAGGGATCCGAGCGTTTGGATTCAAATCTTTTGTATTTTTTTCAATGATGGGATGGAGGAATCAGAGCATCTGGATTCGGATCTTCTGTATTTCTTTTCAAAGATGTAAACACAGAGAAGCAAAGAAATTTTTTTATTACCTTTGTTAGATGTAATACAAATATAATAAATATTTTTGGAATAAAAATGGTTTATATTTGAATCTTGCCCGATTTGCATTTACCATTGGCTTTTGAAACTGATATGGTCATGCCTCTCCGGAGCGTTAATCTCTATCTCTGGTAGGATCGGTTGAGAACGGAGTGTCTTGATGAGTTTGTTGTCATTTCTGAGTGGGGGTGAGATCCATTAGCAGAGTGGGTCCGCAATCGTCTTCGAGTGGGGGTGAGACCCATCAACGGAGCGATGTACCTGAGACTTCGAGTGGGGGACAATTCTAGCAGCGAAGCGGGTCCGCAGTTGTCGTCGAGTGGGGATGAGACTCATCAGCAAAGTGGATCCACAGTCATCTCCGAGTGGGGGTAAGACCCATCAACGGAGCGATGAACTTTAGACTTTGAGTGGGAGATAATCCCAGCAGCGGAGTGAGTCTGCAGTCGTCTCCGAGTAGGGGTGAGACCCATCAGTGGAGCGGCGGATTCTGCAGGACTATGAGTGGGAGCGAATCCATCAACAGAGTGTATCTGCAGTTGTCTCCGAATAGGGGTAAGAACCATCAACGGATTGACGAACTTTGTAAGACTCTGAATGGAGGTGAGACCCATCAGCAGAGTGGTTTCACAGTCATCTTCGAGTGGGGGTAAGACCCATTAGTGGAACGACAAACTTTGGACTCTGAGTGGGGATAATCCCAGCAGCAGAATGGGTCTGCAGTCGTCTTCGAGTGTGGGTGAGACCTATCAGCGGAGCAACAGGACTCTGAGTGGGGTGAGACCCATCAGCAGAGTGGGTCCACAATAGTCTTCGAGTGACAATTCCAGTAATAGAGTGCGTTCACAGTCGTCTCTGAGGGGGGTGAGACCCATCAGCGGAGCGACAGATTCTGCAGGACTTTGAGTTGGGGTGAGACCCGTTAGCAGAGTGGATCTGCAGTCTCTCCGAGTGGGGGTAAGACCCATCAGCGGAATGGCAAACTCTGCATGACTCTATGTGGGGGTGAGACACATCAACAGAGTGGGTTCGCAGTCGTCTCCGAGTGAGGGTGTGACCCATCAGCAAAACGACGAACTTTATAGGACTCTGAGTGGGGGTGAGACCCATCGATAGAGTGGGTTCGCCGTCGTCTCTGAGTGGGGTGAGACTTATCAGCGGAGCGACGAACTTTGAACTTCGAGTGGGAACGACCCCAGCAGCGGAGTAGGTCCGCAGTGGTCTTCGACTGGGGGTGAGACCTATTATCGGAATCCATCTCGATCTGCCGCTGGATGGAGGAAGTTGCTGCCACGTGGCGGGACTCTTGGATTCTAGTTGGAGCGCCTTCGGGAGGCGGTATGGCCTCGGAGCGTGGATGAGAATGACTTCAGAATGGGTTCCTCCTGAGAGTCGGTTCATGTTCCTGTCGCAGGACACGTGTCGTGATCTTGGCGCGGGTCAAATTTTGACACTATAGTTACAAAACACTGGATTTGCCAAACACCAGTACTTGCAATGGTTGATCATCTGAGTCTTAGTTCTGCTCGTCCTTTTGTGGCAGCCTTTGATCATCTGAGTCTCATACTTATTCTTTTCACACAATCTCATCTCGAACTCCTTTCATTTTTTATAGATAGTCTAGGCTTTCTTGGGATGTTTGCAACCAATGTTGATAGAGGTGACAAACTTTTGTTATTTCCTACGTTACTAGAGGGTATTATTTTAGAGTTTGGCTGAAGGAGGAGGAAAGAAGGATGGAGATCAAAACGTAATATGTGCTAGTGGGGTGATGGTTGTTCTATGTTTCCGGAAGATTTGATGCTCTAGATCTTCGACAAGCATCTATAAGCTTGAAGGTAACATGAGTTGTCTTGTTTCAAATTTCAAGGGTTTTCTTTGTTTTGAATTCGTCTGAGTTACATCAATACACATGTAGGAAGTGAATGAAGGTCCTATTTTGCATCGATAACATTTTTTCCCCTCCGAGAATATTAATGAAGATTCTTATTTCTTTATCATTAATGAGTTAAATAGTGATAACCACATGGAGCTGTGAACGAGTATGAAGATTTATAAAATTGGTCTATATTTACTTACTGAGAACATAATGGACGCCTTTGTGGATCATATCAACACATTTGATAAAATATTTACATTATGGCAGTTGTCTGTAACATAATAGGGCATTTATGCAAGTGTTACTGAAGCATAGTGGTAAAACCTCTTTGCAGCGGGCAAAAAGTCTGGGGTTCAAATCCCGCTTGCACCAGGGCTATGGCCTATATTTCAAAAAATAAAATAAAAATAATGGGGGCATTCATATGGAGAATACGACTTCTAATATTCATTATGCTAAGCGTCATATCTTGCACACATGCTCGCTCACACGCTTGTATACACACATAAACACCCCACCCCTTCCTCAAGGCTATATCTTGTAATATGGTAGTCTTGACTAGACTAGATTATACATTATTGGTATTGTTCAATGATAGTCTTGAACACAACACTTCCTAATGTTTCTGGACTTAGAATAGTCTGCACAAAATGTCTATTCAGTTTAGCAATCTAGTTGGTTTTAGGGTGTGAACATGCTCTTGCAAGTGCAAAGTCTGAGTATTGGGTTAGCGTTAAGCCTAAACCAATAAGAAAAATTTGGGAAATTTGACTTCTTCACATTTGACTTTATTTCCATTAACCTAAATGATTGAAACAACAAGGGAAATTGTGAAGAAGTTTGAAAACAATAAAATTGTAGGTATTGGACAATTTGAAATATTAAATAATGTTTGATGTGCATGTAGGGAGTGATACGCTATTTTGGTTATGTATTTCTAAATACCTCACTGACCTTTGGCTGCATTCAAGGTAAGTCAAACATGAGTTATTGTCATAATCTGATTATCTGTGGAAAGTTTTTTTTTTGAAATTTTTTGTTTGGCTACGCAAAGTCAAAATCTGCAAAGGTATATTTACCCAGTTGGTAAAAGAAACACCTAGCACAACTTCTTATCGGAGATCTTACAAACTAACACTCTCACATGAGTTGATTTTGAATTTTGTGGCTTGAAACCAGGGTAAACACAACTCGATGGGATCAATGATATTGGTCTGGACTTTGATCCTTAACGCTGGCTGTTGGCTACTGGAAGGTATGTATAGATGTTTTACATCTGTAGATCTTTACAAGTGAAGGAATTAGTTGATGTAACCATATTTTGTTCATTGTTTTGGTGATTGGATGACCGGGCCAGGTATGAATGCAAGATGGATATTTAGTTTATGTTTGTTTGTCCATTGTACAAATAGGTTATTTCTTTTAGTTTGTTCAATGTCCTTCTATTGTTTACTTTTTTTTTTAATTAAAGAATGTCATGCCCTATACGTGTAGCAGTTTTTTTGGGAGCAAATGTAGTAGGTTCTTCTTAGTTATGTTGATTTTGTGATTAGCATCAACTTTCATGTTTAGAATTTTTGGCTTAAAATCTCGGTATGAGTATCCGTATTGGCCAATAGTTTTTACTATCAATACTGGCAATATCGGCTGACCATACCGGCAAAATCGTCCACATTGGCAATATCGGCCCCAATATCGGGTGATGTTATAGGGTTGATATCATATTGGGTACCTTAAAACCCGATACAATATTGTTGATATATCGGAATCGGCCGATATTTGAAACCATGATCAGAATGAATTACCTTCAGTAATCTGGGTTCTAGTAAATGCTCAGCATGTCAGTTTCTGATTTGTCAAGTCATCATAATTTGTCTAGGTAAGATTCAGAAAATAAAAGGTAGGTTCAGAGAGAATAATTTCACATCTCATGCATCATTGTCTTTAACTAGTTCTAGTAGTCGACTAGTCTGTTTGCTACATCTTACTGTAAGGGGGTGACAATAATTGGTTCGGTCAGGCTGATAGCCATATGCTAGATTCTTCTGCTCAAGTAAGTGCCTATTCATTTTATGAATGGGTTAGATTTCAAAATCCTAACCAGACCAAAATTAGTGAATCCCAAACCCAGCCCCTCTATACCATCTGGTAATGAGTTGTGCCTGGTCAGGCTTGGTTTCACACAACCAACTTGATAACTTGTCAACCCAGCATATTTGCCCTGCTAATCTGACATATTAGATCTCTATCTCTGATAACAGTTAGCTATTATCTACGTTCCTTTGGATTTGATATAAATGGGTCAAAGATAGACCATGTTGTAAACTTGTAATCTGGTTGACTGGATCCAAATACTGTCTCGAGTTGGGTCTGACAGGCTGGAGAGTTAAACCTGTTTATGATCCTAACCAACGTACTGTAATTTGTCAGCTATCCAACCTTCAAAGTTCAAAATGTGTCAGGATGAGATTGTTACCCTTGGTTTTTGATCCCATGATATTTTAAAATATGCTCTGCTTTGTGTTTTGCTTTTAAGATGGTATTGACTAAGAAATTCATTTTTCCCGTTTTAACTTTGATTTTCTCTTGATAAAATTCAGTAATAGCTTGCTAGTTGAAGTTGTATGCGGCTACTGTCATCTCTGAACCAAGTTTTGATCTTTTTTTCTGAACATGATGTGCCCGAGTTAGGCGACTGAGCTAACTCGCCATAGGTGACTCGACTGAGCCAACTCAGTTCAGTTGCTGGTCAGAACTTCCGAAGGCCAATCTGAGTTCGAGTCTAAATCGAGCCGTTTTCGAAGCAGTGGATTCGTGGAGAGCAGTAGTACACATCTACAACCTTCACATCGAGCTCATTTACCAAATTCAGCTCGGCAGATAGGGCACATCAATTTAGAGCTTGTTTCTGGTCCGATTCGCGCCGGATTTGCGCTGTCACGTCCCGCTTTCTAAAACTACGTGGAAACGGAGTCGCGACGATAGTCGACGACGTATATACGGGAGGAGAATATCCCACACATACACGCTAAGTCTAAGTAATCTGAACAAGCTATATAATCACTATGATAAATCAATATCACTGCAATAACATATAAATGAGCATACATTATAACATATGAATAGGGGAATAGAACAAGCTCGAGCCCAATGCATAGAATTATGGAAGTAATAAGAATAAAGAAGAGTAAAAGAATAGGTCAAGTAAGAGAACTCCAGCTCCTCAAGATGTCTGTGATCCTCTCCAAATGCCTGATCAGTAATAAATAGTCATAAATCTGGATATTCAAATCCAGGGAGTCAGAACTCCTAGTGAATGTGTAATAATAAAGGGGAGGTGCACATGTATATAAAGCGAGCAGACTATGAAAAATATATATTTGGAATAAAACAGAAATAATATGCAAAACATAAATGAGCAGTAATAAAGTCAGTTGGTGCTATAGTAAGGTGCACATCAGGTCATGAGTATAATTAGATGTCTATCATAACATGCATGTATCAGGTGTCTACAATCAGCCGCAATACATGATGAACAGTTTATTATTGTTATGTCAGTAAACACCAATTGCCACCTGTAATAGACACATCCCATACTACGCCTATCACACGTGTCAATTAGGGTCCTAAGTTATTGAAACTGATCGTTTGAGACATTGTCTGTATTTTAAGTGGGTCCACTGCATACCCGGGACCACGGCCCAGACTCTTGGTGCTGAATCAGGCCTTAGCGCAAGTAGTCAGGTAACATGTATAACATGAACAAGAACAGGACTAGGGTGTCAGTCACCCCACGAGAACCCTACAGTGGAACCCTCTTTTGGCTGCGCAACCTATATCCTAGGTCTGTCCAAATACAGATAATGTCTCCTCCATCAATTTTCACAATCCAATATAAGTTGTTTAATATCATGTTATTTAGATTATCAAGATTATTTATTCACATGTTACCTAGATCATTGGGACAACTCGGTGATAGTTACGATAACGTCAACATGTGTGATCAGGATACCAGTATAAGGATATGTAACAAGTATAACATGAGGGTATTGTTATCGTGTAATAATATTTTCCCAGCAACTATGGTAACATGGACGATATAGTTATCAATAGATGTCATGTATAATAAGTCAAGTCTTTCAAGTAAATCATGATGTTCAGGATGAGTAGTGACATGCAGACATGAATAGAATAATCCAGGTAAAATATACAATCAGCTCAGATCCTCAAAGTCATCGACATATCCACCCTCTAAGGCACCAATAAGTCAGGTCGATCAATAGCTTGCCATTAAACTCCGAACATATAATATGGTCACTGATATCAATGAAATCACTCTCATAATAACTCTATCTTCATAACTGAATAACTGAAGTAGTCAAGAACCAATCATGAGCACTGAATATATATCATCGAGATCAACTAGGTCAACGGATACCGGAATGAATAAAGAGTAGAACATCCTCAATTAATATGAAATCTAGGATGCCTCTACGTCTGATAATCAACATCAAGACCATCAATACTCAAACAGTAATCAGGGGTAAAACAGAAATACTCACAACTATGAATCCAATACATCAATCTTATCAGAACACCGATCAAAATTCTATGAAACAAACACTAATCTCATGTCAATCAACTCTAACTCTAAATAATGCCACATACAGATCCACTCAATCTCAAGATCAATGCCAGTTACATCTTTAAATTTATCATAAATAAATCTGAACCCGAAACGGTTACACATGAAATGACATAAGTCCAATATCTCAATACCAAGATCCAAAGTCCATATACATCTGATGCTCAATATTAATAAGGTAACATCAAGAACTGCCAAGTAACTCTAAATATCACTAAGCATATAAGAAACTGATACCCGACAATCTAGCCCTCATCGACTCACCAATCAATCACAAACTGGTAATTATCATGCAAGTTCCAATTCACCAAATAATCACCAAACATTGTCCGATAAATACGTCAAATAAATATACTATTTATCCACAAACATGAACCAGGCCAATCTCAAAACCAAACAATTTATATTCTAAGATTTATTACAACTAAGTCAATTAAGATCAAGTCCGGTCTAAGGTATGCTACGACTAATCCTGGATTAATAGTGGTAAACAACTACACATGAAGTGACGCAGATAAGTGCTTATATCAACTGTACAAATAAGTGAATACTCACTGACATATGAAATGGTACGGGTAATCATACTGGTAAAATAAATCAGATAATCATATGAATAATACGAATAGATACATGGACACCTACTGGTAACAGTAAATAAGAAATACATAAGAATATATACTTACATGAAATAATGCGATTTTGGATCTGAATCGCCGTCTGGTCTTCACTGCAAGAACGATACAGATCTCTGGATCATCCCGTGCATCGGTCTTCGAATCACCACTGTATCGGGTCTACAGTGAATACCAATATGAATTTCCTATTACCGAGTTCGGATCACACGAACGAGTCTGAATCGCTACAACATGCAACCGATCACACATAGACACACTTACACATGTACAATACACACGGCACATGCACTCTACACATGTGCCACAGTCAAGCATGCATACATACATATACGTACTCATATACACTACATACACATACGCACGCACATGCAAACACTCAAATACACACTATACATACGCACATGCGTACATTCATGTGGGTGTGTATATATATACACATCCCCACACATGCATGCACTTATAACATTCATACATACATACATGCACCAAATACACGTGCATATACTCACATACACAAATATACACATACATGCATACATACATACTCGTCTAAACACTTACATCTAATTTCACAAATTAATACAACACACAATCAAATACACACTCATTGACACACACACACA
Source organism: Agave tequilana (assembly GCA_038442645.1). NCBI lineage: Eukaryota > Viridiplantae > Streptophyta > Magnoliopsida > Asparagales > Asparagaceae > Agave > Agave tequilana. Next base: position 65,533 of record JAVJIF010021191.1, read on the forward strand.
CACACACACACTCACATGCATGCAAACATTAATGGACAACACATCCTATTTACAACACACAACACACACACACACTATACATATTTACACACACACATACATATTAACACACACTCAAGTACCCAAAATACTCAAATATACAATACCCATGCATGCACAAATAAACTCAATAGAGAGAGATAAAGAGAGGGGAAGGGAACTCACGGCAAGGCCTTAGGGGCGGCGATCAACAGAGACAGAAGCCTCAGAGGGGGTTGACGGTTCGCAGGAGTGCTCGCGTAGGGAATCGGGTTGCCGAGGAGCTCGTGGAGCTCGCCGGTGAGAGGGGGCACGACTATGGTGGTGCAACCGAGGATAGGGTTGCCATGGATGGAGAGGGGTTGGCGCACATGGGGGAGCTTGTGCTCACAGCGTGGCTAGTGTTTTGGCCTGCATGGAGAGGGAAGAAAGGAGGAGGGGAGAGTGCTGAGGGAGCTCGACAAGGTGAAGGATGGCTCGGCCTGTTAGGAAAGTGGAGTGCAGGGAGAGGGTGCTATGGGGGAGGTAGGGGGTGCAACCAAGGCTGGCTCTGCAACGGGCTCGACCTGTGCAAGGGGGAGAGGGGCTCGGCTTGAGCTCAGCCAGAGGTTGAGCTTGGGTGATGGAAGGTGAAGGAGGTCATGGGAGGATGGTGAAGGATCCGTGTACGACCAGAGGAGAGGGGCTGCTGGGCGTTGGTGTGCTGCCGAGGAGGGGATCTGCAAAGGTTTGCGGGTGCAGGCCGAGAGGAGGCATGCGGTGGATTCGGCGGATGAAGGAGCAGCTGGCCATGCATAGGCTGTTGTAGGAGCTCGGGCAGGTGGTGCTCGGCTAGAAGATGGAGGAGGTGCTCGACTGGGCGGCCACCATGAAGCATGTGAGCGGATGCGGTGGGAGGCTCCGGAGGTGATCGATGAAGATCACGGGGGCTCCAGCAGAGGAGAGAGGACAGTCGGGAAAATGGGGGATTCACGGCCTAACGACATCGAAGCTTCGGCGGATCTCGCGGAGGAGACGGAGGAAGTGCTCGAGGTTCGTCGCGGAGCTGTACGATGGTTCGCCGGAGGAGAGAGGCCGTGGGTGTTGCGTCGTGGGCTTCTAAAGGCCAAGAGGAGAGAGGGTGCTTGCGGGTGTGGGTCGTGGGGTCATGGAGAGGGTGGCTCAGTTATTAGAGGAGAGGGGCGGCCTGGTGTGCTGCATGGGTGGAAGAGTGCAAGGAGAAAAAGAAGAAAAAGCAAAGAAAGAATAAGATTTTGTTGGTATATAGAATTAGGTAGGATTAGGATTTGGGTAGTTAAGATAATATAAGATTAGATAGTTAGAATTAGATTAGATTGGATTTGAATGGGTTTGGGTTAACGGGTCTATGGAAATGAGTTGGAATATTGTAGTAATGGGTTTGAAGATAATGGTAAGGACTAAATGAATATAGGTATTGGCTAATGGGCTTTGGATTATAGGTAATGGGTTAATGGGTATAGGCTAGAGGGTGGTGAGTAATGGGTCTAAAGGTTTGTTGCTTGGGCTTGGAAAAATGAAAATAGAAATAGACTGGATGGGCTACTACTTGGGCCAAAGAAAAATAATGGTAAGAAAAGAATATGAATTGTAAAAATAAAAAGGAAAAATAAGATAGTGGACTGGGCCTTGATGGACTTCTCAAGCTGGGCTTTGTGGAAAAAAGAGAAATGAAAAGTAGATATGGTGGAGTGTTGGGCTCAATGAAGAGAGGAAAGAAATGAAATGGAATTGGGCTTGATAGGATAGGCTAGGCTTGGAAACTGATGATAATAATTACAACAACATTAGTAGTAGTATTTATCATGACAATAATAATATTAGAGATGCATCACAATTAGTGATGATAACCCACATGAAATAATTATCACAAATAAGAATATTGATAATGATATATAATATACATATGTTTACAAGCATACTGATACCTGCATGAACACAGATCATGAACATAAATATAATATATGTGTATATACATGTATTTGTACTCATATACAAAATAGGTTAATCAATAATAATAATGATAATAATCTAAATAAATTAATATGAACAGAAATAGAGTGCTATCAGTTAGGGATATTACATGCGCCATTCTTGAGACAACCATCTTTCACTTACCACTGTTCAGGAATCTTGTGGGTGATTTCAACTCTTTAGGTGTAGGTATTTCTCCGAAGAATCTTAGAGAAATTTTGCATTTGGGCATGAACGACTCACCTTTCAGGTAATAACCTAACTTGAGCTTAATAATTAACTGTTAAATTACTTACAACTACTACTTGGATTGCAATAATTTATTGGTTGAAATGTTATTTGCTCATATCTAGTGGTTGTATCAGTATTTGTCACTTTTCATCATTTTAAGAATGCATTTTTTTACATTTAGAATTTGAATTTTTGGATATTTTATTTTCACTTAGTACATGCATTTAGTTTACTTGATCCTAGATTTTTTTCATTGTATCTGCTTGTTTACTTGATTTTGCATTTGTAGCATCATGAGTAGTCATTGTTATGCGAACCACCTCATAGATCAGTTACACAACATCCGTCAGGTCATATGTCCATTCAGGATTACATAGCTAATTTAAGAACTTAACCCATTGTAGTAATGTAGAGAACACCAAAGACCATAATTAGGTTTGTTTGGGGTTTACAGCCTAAAATAAGGCGTGCTATGATTACTGGCCCCTATGATTTAGACATTATTGAAGAGGCCTTTGATGTTGCATCAAAGATATACTTGACTTTCAAAATGTTAGTCAATACCAAAGCCCGGTGTTTTAGTGTGAGGGATAGGGACATTATGATTATCAGTGCCCCTCAGAGAGTCAAGATGTTAGAACTGTGCCTACTAATTTGACGACTCAAAGGCTGTTGAGGATGTTCAAGTTATTTCCAAAACTATAATTGAAGACATGTCGGTTCCGACACAGCGATTATTAATGAAATTCACATGTTTTCTGATAGTACCAGCGATGACGTGGATGAGATAGCTGAGCCTAATACACCCACTGTGCCTAGTATGCCATTCGAGTCCCGCTTGTGCTGAATATAGTTTTTGATTGTTTTTATCGATTCATCTTTTATGGAGTCACCTGAATTTCATACCAAAATCCAGCAGATGGTTTCTAGTGTTTCATCTTTTTTTAGTTGTTTGGAGTTTGTGTCTGAGTTCAATATACCTCCATCTGCAGGGTTATATGTGTGTCCTAAACATCTCATGCATCTCATTCTCCCATCATTAGAAGTTATGCCTAGAGTCTCTACTGCATTGTATTTGGCTGTTGCACATATTAATGATATCACTAGCCGATAGCAATTTGCAATGAGATCTATAAATTTGCTGCATGCCGATATAGTATTTCGCAGGAATTTACAGTTGATAGTAAGGTGATGGTTACGAGTTACCTTGAGGTGTGAGAAAGTTGCACGCTAGGCGTACAGATTTCGATAGAATTATGAAGAAAAGTGCTTCCATTGCTCACGAGTTGCAAACCACATGGGATCTTGATATCAGCTCCATCTTCAGTAGGGATGATACATTTTGGTCTACCATCTGTGTCTTGATCGAGCTGCCATCTTCCACAGTCGACCCGATGGAGATTAACTTCACCTCCACCACCATGGTCTTGACGTGATGTACCAGTTCTACTGCCACGACCAGCACCATGGCCAGATTGAGAAACTTTAGGAGGGGTGCCCTCACTCGACAAGGTCGAGTTCCTCCCACTCCGGGAAATGATGGGGACATCACGTGCTGCCTTTTTAGCACTTAGTTATTTTTCGGCTGTAGTTCATTTTGCCTGGTTTTGTTTCTTTTGTGTGGATGTTTAGTACCACATCGGTTATCCCCTAAAAGTGCTCTTTTGTAAAGCTCATAAATAGGCATCATACTTCTTTTATTATTAGACAATGAATAATTAAAGTTTTTTCAGTTAAATTTCTTGAGCTCTTGAGTTGTTGAGATTGGGGTGTAAAGTCCGTAGCGTAAGGGATGGTGCGAAACCCGCGTAAGGGGCGCGCGCATAAATTTATCCGGTTCTTTCTTATAAACCCTATTTTCTCATTTCATTGTTCTTTTCAAAAATCTAGCTTGTTCCCTTTTCTTTGAATTGAAGGTAATTGTGATCCTGTATTACGTCAATAATTCTGTTACAATTTGTTGTCCTTGAATTGTTTTTTCCCCATTCCCATCCTCATAAACTGTCAAGTATTGGAGAGTACACCTTCCAGGGCAATGGCAGGTCTGTAAACCAGTTTGGGGCACCGATACTATACCACATTCGAAAATACTTTTTGGTCACGGTATTTATACTATTAGGATATTTTTTGACACTTAATGTTACTTGCTGAACTCTCATGATCACGTGTTGTTTGGAAAACTAAAAAGGATATTTAGAAAGTAGTTACTATTAGTAGCAGAGGAAAAATTTGAAAATAACTAATAGATAAGATTTTTTTTTGAAAAAAAAAACTGCTTACATTAATTTGAAATATAGAGTTTTTATTTTTAAAAAAATGTTGAATGGAAAACATGTGTTGAGAGCGTTATGTTATGTATTATGTATGCATGTTCGATAAGCTTTACATTGAATATTTTTTTTCTATATTTTTCAATTACATGGATGTTTCTTTCTTTGTGCTGTACAGTATATTTCTTGCATTCTTCATAGAAATTTCTGAATTAGCTTGAATACTTTGATATAATTTAAATTTGACATATATGGAACTGAGGATATTATACACACACACATGTACAAGCAAGCTCGCGCGTGCACACACGTTTCCCATGTTTTACCTGTCTCGCCTCTCATATCCCTCTTTCATGTCCCGTCCTTGTAAGTATGGGTCACCATTTTACAGGAACTATACAGATAATATTTTGGCCACTAAAGTTCTGTTTTATGGTGATCAGTTACAAAAATTTCTGACAACTTAGCGTCGAAGTGTTCTTCATATTTTGGACAGTTTGTGATACATAGCGAAACCAAATGTTCACATGATGCATCTTGCTTGCACTTGATAACTTATTTACAGGAATGTGACCTGTTTACATGAATTTGGGTCTCTGGTTAGTTTGAAAAGCTTTTGCTGGAAAACTAATTATGCAGCAATAAACTATGTCCTTTAAAAGGTTTATAAAATTAATAATATAGTCCATCATATTGAAATTTAAAACTGTTTGGTTTCCCTGGTTCGCAGTTGATAGTGTTTGATATCAATTGGCCATTGAACATATTAGGATGCATAAGTAATGCACGTTTCAAGAAGAATATTCTGGCACAATTTTTGAGCCTCTAGACTGTTCTGTCCAGAATCTCCTAGTCTTCTTTCGAAAAAGCAAGTCTATAACAAGGACATGCATCAGAAGTTGATTTTCATTGATTATTTGCTGTTGATTTTATGAATCCTTCATCAATCTTTCATATTGTTTACTCTAACCTATATCTTGTTGGTCGTTTTTCCAAATCCTTGTCTTATGTCCATGTTAACTTATTAGATCTTTTGCCGGTCTACCCTGACTTGTTAACATGGATTAAACCACCATACCTTGAGAGATCCTAGTTTATGTGCTCTTTTCCATCTCAGGGGGTCTTGTATTGATGCAACTCCTATTTTTCTGCGGTGTTGTTTTTCTTTTTTAAGTTCTAAAAATTTCTTTATTGTCTTGCCACTGTCATCATACATCACATCTAGGGTCTTTTTACTATTTTATAGAAGTTGTTAGACTGGGTTACACTATACCACAGGAGCACAGGAGCTGCATCGATTAAAATGCTAATATGTTGATGGTTTTTCAAATCCTGATTTGAATCTTTTCCTGTCCATGCCATCTTATTGGTAGAGTTTATCCAAATCCTCACATCTTTTATCCATGCTATCTTATTGGATAGCTCCTTTCCTACTATTACCGACACCATGAAATAGGCTGAACTCGAATTCCCAATTCGTATCCTCGGTTTAAGCTACATGTTTTAGGATCCCAAAATGCAGTTGCAACCACATTGTTTGGCAGCCCATAACCGACTACTGAACATGGTTTTCATTGTAGTTGGGGTTCTAACTATGACAACCAAACATATCTGAAATTTGTCCTAGAAAATGACATAGCTTCCCCCCCCCCCCCACCAACCCCCAACCCCCCACGCGGTGTCTCTGCGCGCGTGCGGGATATGTACTTGAGCACATTATTAGAGTAGAAATAGGTTTTTTTTTTTGTTATAGTAGAAATATAAATTTTCTTTTCTTTATTTTGAATTTTTCTACTC
>JAVJIF010021192.1:0-43073 GCA_038442645.1 Agave tequilana
TTTTATCCAAAGCTAACAATATGCATACATATCCCAAACATAAAAGAGTCTATCATATAATTTGCATGAAGGCAGAGACTCAAAAAGGGTATACATGTATATTTATTAGATTTGAATACACAATACATATACATGAAGTAAAAAATGAAAATAGGCAAAACAAGTATAAATGAAAGAATCATCAAAACTAGCCTATACATGTGCATATAGTGGGTACAAATGTGCATGAAGTGCAAACATATATAAATCAATTTGTTGCTCACTATTGTACACGTATAAATACAGGTTTTAATGGAATCTACATCTAAACATGAATTTACCACATGAAGCACAAAAACACATGAACATGCTAAAAATCTCATATATGAACGAGCATGTAAATAAAATAGGAGTTTAGAGATAGTTACCAAACCAAAGAACTATGTTCTAATTCTCCAAACATGGTGGTCTTTCAACCAAAACTCCTTAATAGCGGTGCATCAAATGTATGTCCTTCTAGTCCATGCAACCACCACCAAGGCACCAAATCTCTCACGTCTTGTGAGAGCCCTCATCTACATCAAAAACAAACGGTGGAAACTTTGGTACCCATTTTTTCTTGGGTCCTTGGGGGTTAGCTTTGTAAGGGACCCAAGCATTTTGTTTTTAGCAAAATTTAATAATGCAACTTGTCAAAACAAAACTTTGCTAAATGGCCCTTGCGGCCACAATGTGTACATTTGTACACCTTAGTATGCGTATGAGTGTGGGTGTGGTCAAGACGTGCAAAATGTGCATATGCATGATGATGATGTGCATGAACATGTGGAGCTTGTTTCTTTGAAAACAAAGACTCCAACCTCTTGTGATTAAATGCACATGAGCTCAAAGTGGAGCTCAAACAATCCATTTTATTTTTCAAAAATTTAATCTCACTATTATCAATGGTGGCATGTAAAGCATGGTGAGATTGTGAAACAATTTTCTTTTTCTTTAGAGAGAAACTTTCTTTTTCTTTTTCAAAAATTTTCTTTTTCAAAGACATGTTTTCTTGTAAAGCAATATCTTTTTGTTTTTCCACCAAAATAACTTTATTTTTCAAAGATGTGTTTCCTTAACAAAGATCACTCAAATTTGAAAGTAAGGAAACATTCTCATTTTTCAAATTCTCATTTTCTTTTTCAATGCATGCAACCTTATTTTCTAATGAATCTTTTTCATTAAGCATGAAATCAAATTTCTTTTTCAAAATTTTATTATCTTTTCTTAGCATGTCATATTTTCCAAGTAATTGTTGACAAAAACAAGCAAGCTCATCATATGACATGCTATCATCTTCTACCTCGGATTCGGTAGTTACCTCAAGGGGGTTATCCCCTTGGACCATGTAACACACGTTGGAGGTGTCACTTCTAACATCCGAGTTGCTCCCCGCATAGTATAGATCTTTTTCGCCAAGGGAGATGAGGGTGTTCCACGCTACAAAAGCCGAATCAATGTTAGAAACCCTAGATAAATAATCATCATTTAGGGTTGATTTTAAAGCATGAATGGCCTTTGCATTAGCCTCAATATTCTTACCATTTAAACAATATGCATCATTAGTTGTGGCAAGATAAACATGAATGCCTAAGGCCTTGAGGTACAAGGACATCTTCACCTTCCATATATGGATGTTAAGAATGTCAAATATGGGTGGTGACATGAAGTCCATGGTGTGTGTACAAATATTGTGATTAGCCTAAAATTAGGATCTTTAACTCTAGGTTGTAAGACCCAACTTCAGAGCACTTGGCTCTGATACCAATTGTAAATCACGTAGAGGGGGTGAATAGGTGATGGCTAATCTAATGGTAACTAAATGTGGAATTAAAAACTATTATGACCTAAACTAAAAATCTTAAACTAAACACCACGTATAACATAAGAGTGTAGCCGAATTCCCCGTGAAGGGCTCTGGACTAACTCTTCTAGATTCCCCTAGATAAGGGTTGAGGTGCCGCGTTGGCTCTCTTGGTGAATACAAGTGTTAGCAAACAATCCCAAGCATATACAATATGAGCACACAATATATCAAGCATATAAGTGTAATGACAATAATAGCATGCAAGATATAAACAAGAGGCAAAGAGAGAGAGAGAGAGAGAGAGAGAGAGTGAGCAATCGCAAACACAAGGGATTTGTTTCGAGGTTCGAGCACCTTTGCTCTACATCCCCACCTTCGACACATGAAGGATTTCCACTATAATCGATCCCACCGGATCACTCGGTGTCACAACACCTACAAGCTCTCGGACTCCCTAATCCGTACACACCGCAAGCCACACAAGCTCGCCGAGGCCGCACCTCAAACAAGAGCTCACACACGAACTCGAAAACACCGCGAACACACTTGTCCGCCTCCTCAAAGTACAAGAAAAGATTTCTTGGTGATCTGAACACTTTGATCACCAATAAAAACTCTCACAACAACCTATAGGTAGATATAGCAATAGATAGCTCAAGTATTTGTGTGAGAAAACTAGGATGGAAATGGTGGAGGAAAACTCAATGAAAATCTCTTTTAAGCACTCTTGATAAAACTCCCCTTTTGATAGGAAATATTTGCTCTCAATTTGTGGAGAAAAACCTCTTAATAGAGTAGGAAAAACTGGCTTGAAAACTCTCCAAAAATCTTAATCAAAACAGCCCCCAAATGCCCCAATTTATAGAGCTAGAAAAACTAGCCATTGGGGTCTGAGCTGCCGGTCGACCGCCCGGTCGACCGCCAACGGTCAGAAATCCGACCGTTGGGGCTTCGGTCGACCGGCCCGGTCGACCGCGCCTCTGGAACAGAGAACAACTTCTCGGTCGGTCGACCGCTCGGTCGACCGGGGTTTTCCAGATAGCAACAACTCTCTGGCGGTCGACCGGGTGGGTCGATCGGCCCTCCAGTGCACAAAGGCGTGCACGTCTGTGCACGTCGGTCGACCGACTTCAGACTTCGGTCCACCGTCCCGGTCGACCGGCTGAAGCCAGGTCAGGAATTTTGAGAAAGAAAACTTGGTCATTTTGGTTCAAATAAAATCCCATAAAATTATGAAAAATCTACAAAAATAGTTTTACCAATATACTTTGATAAACAAACATGCTTGCACAAAATCAAGGCATGTTACAAATAATTTGGACTATTTTTGTAACTTGGAAATTTTGGCTTAAAAACGAAAACTGTATTTTCCAAATTGATTTTTTCAAAACTTCTCCAAATACAAAAACAAGATATTCTAAACTCATTTGAAGCATAGAGTGTATGGATATGATTCACTACACAAACATGGTGAAATATCTATGTTTTTGACATTAAGCTCTAAATATGATTTTGGTTAAAACATGAAACTTGAATACCAAAAACCAAAATGATATTTTGTAAAATAGAAATCTTTTGTAAAAACAAAACTATCAAGAGTGTGTGTGTGTATATGTACTTGAGCAATCCACCAACTATTCTATCCTTTACATTTTATCTAAAAACAAAATCTTATAAAAACAAACCTAGACACAAGTCTTCATCTTCTTGAAGTCTTCACTTGAAGTCTTCTCATCTTCTTGACTTGGTCTAAACTCGATCCATAGAGCTAGACTCCTCTTGAGTACTTGATGTGGTCTTGATGCACAAGCTCTTGAATCAAACCGTGCTAGCTCCAAAACTTGACTTTAAATCCTTTGTTTAAGCTATACACCTACTAAGATCTTGATCATAAATCTGTCACAAATTAAACACAAGATCATTAGTACTATAACTACGTGAGTTAATCATCATCAAAACTAGAGTGATTGGCCTTTGGGCCAACAATTTCATGATGATGTTCTCCTCCTCAAGATTCCGTTTCATTTCATTCTTGTTCGTTTTGATGATATAATGCAAATGGGGACAGAGATCGATCTTATGGGTATACGTTGATCGCCTCCGAAGCAAGGTAAGACATGCAAGGGTTCCAGTTAAGTCATCAACCAGTGGAGGTAAGTATTTTGTTTAGGTTTTCTTTCTTTTCTTTTAATTTTTTAGTTTAGATCACCACAATCTCTCAACTCTTTTATTCACTCTTTTTAATTTCTTTGTATAAACCATCTTCTATTTTCTCCACCTTCTCAATCTACCACTTTCTTCTTAACTTAACTGTAACTTTTTTTCTTTTTTTGCAAGAACTAAAAAAAGAACTTTAACCATTTCAAATGAACTAAAGAGAACTTACTAAAAAGATTTCATCGCTAGTCCCTCCTTGTAGATTATGACCCGCATAGCCACTTGCTATAGCAGTAGTATTGAGAACTTGCACTTCTATTTTATATTTCTGAATTCTGTAATTTTTTGTGCAGGTTAAATCTCGATCAATTTTGGCGCCGTTGCAAGGGAGGGATAAGTAATTCTCTTTTTAAGTTTACATTTATGGTTAACTCTCTTCTTTATTCTTGGTGTGCAGTGATAGATATCAAGGAAATTTTTGCTATAGTGAACATATAAATGGCCCTGAACTCTGCTCAAGAAAGCAGAGCCCAGAAGCCCTCAGATTTGCTACATTTTAGTAGCAAACTGAGTGAACTACTAACTTATATTTTCGCAGGTTGCCTGAATTATAAAGCTAAAATTCTGCAACTATTTATTTTCTTAATTAACTCACTGTACATACTTTCTAACCTCAACAGTAAATTGATGTTTGTTAAATGCTAAAAATGATTTAGACTTTGCATTTAGGCACATGTCAATTCGTTTACATTTTATATTACTGTTGAAAAGTGTTAGAGCAAAGGTATGTGTGCATAGCATGTAGTATAGGAACACTTTTGAATTGTTTACATTGCTTAAGTGTTGCTTTCCATGTACAAATTGCACTAAATTGATTTAAGGGATTGTCCTATAAACAAGATAAGGTGAGAAAGTCATTATCCTCTCTTAGCGCACAAATAATCTCCTCACTCACTAACCTAAGCCTGACTAAAACTGAGTAGATGTTGGCCCTATGGACATTTCGAACTCATATAAAAGACTGTCCTTAGGGGAAAGTAGATTAGAATTTGACTCTCGCCAAATCGGTGTTTAAGGTTGGGGATTGAGGGGCGAAACCCCGAAGGCTATTGGTTTGGCTTAATTAGGCCTGTTGCTTTTATGCATGGATACCTCCCACCAATCTTACCCTTACCTGGCCGATTAACTTGTGGTCAGATTCGGCAATATACTCCTCGTCGACAGTCTAACTAGTTAGGAGTCTTCTAGGTCTAAGGTCTCCCTAACTTAGATTAGATTTTTTTCTTTTATTTGTTTATTTGTTTGTTTGTTTTTTTTTTTGGTTTGAATTTGAAAATTCTTGAGTGATATGTCTTATAACAATATTTTTTTCAATTTTAATGATAATACATGTTACACCTCGACCTCTTTTTTGGATATTACCAACCGGTATATCATAACTTTAACCAACCTAGTGTGCCAGATTGGTCCTATCTGAATCAATACATGCCCCAGTCCTAATACTATAAACAAGACTAGAATAATCATCATTACTCTTCACAGAGTCAATGGAATACAACTCCTCCGAGTCATATTGTCAACCACCTTACCAACATCCAGCTTCATATACTCCTTCCCCTGAGCAACCATTAGAAGAATCAATTGATTGGGAAAAGAGGATGGAAGCCTTAGAAGAGCTTGAGTGATGAATTCAAATTCTAGAAGACTCAAAATCCCGTCAAAATTTTCAAATCATAGATCCTTACTCTATTCTTCAAGAAGAATATACTGACTTAGAAAAGAGTATGAAATCTATGATTCAATTCCAAACTGATCCACTCGATATTATAGAAGCAAGACTTAGTCGATTGGAAAACATATGTAGCAATAAGGAAACTCTCCCTATCCAATCTTTGACTATTCCTGGCACTTCTAACCATATTAATGAAAACCAAGAATCATGGTGGTTGCAAAGTGAAAGCAGTGAAAGTTACCGTCTAGCTTTGAGCTAACGGGTCGTGTCCACGAGGAGGAATGTGATTAAATCATTTCGATGTTTTTGTTTAAAAAGAAAAGAATGACGTCGTTATTTTTTTTATGTTGAAAAGAGAATGGAGAGTAAGGAAGTAATTTTAAAGAAAAATTGAAAACTTAGAGAAGGCTTTGGAAAAGGTGATTTTTTAAAAAGGGTTGAAGATTGATTTGTTATTATTAATATATGAAAACGATCTGGGATATGTTCTTCTCTTGAAATTCTTAGCACCTCACTTGATCATAGGCAAAACATAAGCTTGAGTTTTAAAAGTCTTAAGCAAAGTAAATAAGATTGTTTGGAAAAGTTTCACTCTTTTTCTTAAGAAATCCTCTTGAACTGAATGTTAAATTATCAAGTTATCTTTCAAGTATGAAATAAAAATAAGTTCAAGTAATGTTTTAAAAGAAATAGAAGTTTAGAAATCCAAACCCATCCTCATGTACCTTCAAGAACACTTTCAAAGAAGAATGGCTTAGTTTAAGGCATACATATGATTCCGTTGGGTTCTTTACATCAAAACCATTCAAACAAGAGGGATCGAAGAGAAAGGAGATAATGAGCCTAGGAAAATGAATTTAGTTACTCACAATTAAGGTAAAGCAAGGCATGTAAATGAAATGAGACATACCCATGAATTGTAGAAGAAGAGAAACATTGATCCTTTATTGATGTCACTTTAACTTCAGCTTGCAATCACTCTTTTCCTCTCTCTCTCTCACTGGTAATTGGACTCAACTACAAATTGAAAACAGAGATACAACTTCACAATACTATCTAACAAAGAACCTAAACCCTAAAATAAAGAGAAAAACTTAAACTAATTTCCGCTCTCTTTTCTCTGAAAAATGCAGTATTTATAGGGAAAAACAAAATGGGGGAGGACGTACGAAGATAGAGGGAGTAAACGCTCCCCCAACCACCTCAACAAAGCTGCAAAAATGCGGCTTTGGCCGTGTTTCCGCGGCCTGGCCACACCCAGGGGTGGTGATCCCTGGTTTAATAATACATCTTTATCTCTTGCTGGTTTTTCCGTTTCAGCTCCTGGATTTGACAAAACTGCCTTTGATCATTGGCTTTAACCAATTAATTTGATAAGATTTGTTTTAACCAGTTTACAACTTCTCTGATTTGCCATGATCTGTCCTGATTTTCTGATTTTGAATTGATTCTGAATTAAATCAGAATTTTGATGGGCTTTTGGGCTCGTTCTCCTTCCTTTCCTTTCCTTTCCTTTAGCAATGAGCCTGCATTTTATAAAGAAAATAAGACTTGTTAATAAGATTCATTAGATAATAAACATGGTAACGTGACAATATATATGCAATATATGTGACTGATCACATGGTATCTTGAAGATTTTGATCAAGATTCAATTTCACCATAAAACCTTGAACTTGACCAATATCAACCCATTGATGAATTGATAAGTTTTTACTTTAATGAGATTGAACTTAATTATGAATGTGAATCTAAACCCCAACTTTATGATTCAGTTTCCATTTTGAATCTATGTTGACTCTGGACAAATTTGTCGAGCCAATATTTATTCCCGTTCCCATAGATCTATAAATTGAATCACTAATTTTGGATAGTCACATCCATTGCTGGGAAAAGAATGTGAATTTCAATTCTTAGATTTGGGCTCAACTCTTGAACCAAAACTGACTCTCAAATTCAAAGTTTATTTTTCTGAGTTAGTATTGATTCCTGAACCTATCATTCTTGAGCCCAAGTCAACCATTCCACCAAGTCACATTCTTTTGTTGGACATAGGTATAGACCATGACGACTCTGTGATGATTTTCCCAGATTGGTCATATAAAGGGAATAAGTTTCATGGTAGAATCTTTTATGGTCCTATTCTTATTGGGGATTGTAAATATGTAAATAGAAAAGAGGTCAATAAAGGTGGGTTTCGTGAACCACCACATTATCTCGATTGGGTAGCAACGCTTGACCCAATCCGAAGACCACAGGAACAACCACCTTAAGGTAATATTTTCCTTCCTTTCTTATTTTTCATGCATCTATGCATTCCTTCATACATTGAGGACAATGCATGAGATAGGTGTGGGGGAGGGTTCTAACATCACATAGGTTTTCTTTTTATTAAAATAAAAAATTAACATTTTTCTTTCTTTAAAAAAAACTTTTGAAAAGAGAGCAATATTTTGACATATTTTTTGTAAGAAATTAAGTTAATTTTGAGGAATAGGAGAATCATAATTAGGATTTCTTATATTTGGTAAAAATAAGATTATTTGTTTGGTTTCTAGGGTTAGGAAGAAAAGTTGAAAAAGTAATTTAGTCTTGATTTTTACCTTGATGGAATATGCATGCTTTATACACTTACACACTTAGGGTTTAAAAAACAAAGATTCTTATGCCTTATTAAAAATATATATATATAATATATCAAAAATACTCTTATTAAGTGGGGTATTTGTGCTCATAAAGCATAAATATTCACTCCTAAAAGCTGTTCATATAATAAAATTCTTAGTTTTGTGGCCTTATTTGCTCGAGTCCTTAAGTACTTGGGGTGTTTTCTCACCCGGTGCCCTAAGACCATTTGGTTTGGGAGTCACCGATTAAAGGCTTGTTACATGGGCAGATTAGAAAGCCTAATGGAACTAAGGAATAATATCACCAAAAATTAAAAAAAACAAAAGAAAAGAAAATAAGGCATAAGAGTTAGAGTTAAAGAACCCTGAGTCAAATTTTACGGTCACAAAGGTGCATATAACTTTGGATAAAATAATAGACTAGATGAGAAATACAGTTTGACTCCTTACCTTGATTGATAACCAGTTTTTGAATAAAGATTAAGTTTAGGAATGAAAAGATTAGTTTTCCTATAACTTATAGAATACTTAATTCTTACAATAACACTTCAAATATTTTTCTTTTCAAAATGTGTTTTCAAAATACTAATACTTTGTTTCTCTTTTTTTATGGATTTTGTGGGTGTAATCCACTAAAAACTCTCACGAGATAAAACTCGCCCTCTAGGGGAAACCTAGAGGTTTAACGGCTTGTTGCACATGCTCAGTACAATCGCGTGACCTGCGAAATAGTTTAATAATTTTTGGTTTAGTTTTATTATTTTGCTCAAGGACGAGCAAATGATAGGTGTGGGAGTGTGATCGTACACATATTTTTCATTCTTTTCATTACACTCCTACATTTATCATGTAATAAATCTGCTAATTTCTTTGTCTTAAATGTCCATTTTACAGAAGATAATAATGAAGAGAAAGAGGATTAAACCAAATAAATACCAGTTAAAATCAGATTTAACTAGATCTAATTGGTTAACTGAGGATGATCTCAGATCTAGTCAGTTAAAAATCAGATTTTGGTGAATCAATTCTATTAACTCTAAGATTTATAAGGATATCACCACATCCAGAACAAATCAAGGATTGAGGCAAATGTTCAACTGAAGATCAGAGCAAATCATAAAGATAACACCAAATGGAATCCGAATCTAAATTCAAATCCCAGGGGATAAATGGATAGAGAGAAATCAACAGATGAGATGAAGCAATTTTAACTCAGATTCAGACTGAATACATTTTAGTATTTGAATCATAACTTTTTCTATCAAATTTCAAATCTTATGACTCAAGATGATCCAGAAAGAAGACTTAAAGGGCTACAACTCTTATGTTAATCACTATTTCTAATTCTATCATTTGATAAGTTATATTTAGCAATCAACACGCTAACAAGTTGCAGATAGAATTGAATATTCACATCAAATCAAGTTTGGAGATAAGGGGAGGATTCAAATTCAGAAATAGCCAGCTCCTCATATCTTTCAACTCATTTTCTTATCCATTCTATGCTATAAATACTCCACATATCAGAGGCGGAGGATCAAGCAGAGATAGGTTCTTAGGTCAATTTTTCATTCTTTTTAGTGTATGTTTTTATTTTCATTTTATATAATTTTTTATTTCTTTGTAAGCATAGGTTAGACTGAGATTCATATAGAGAGAGAGAGACTTATCTTGAGAGTGACGCCGATGTTACCTCCTCATTTCTTTCATCGTTTCTACAAGCAATCAAAGGTAACATATTTATGTTCTTCTTCATTTATATGTTCTTTTCTTCTTTCTACTTTTCCTCTTTTGATTTTGATGAATATCCAAGTGAATCTAGAAGAATCAATATAGCCATGTTTGTGTGAATGCCTCCGATATTTCATGATGATGTTCTCCTCCTCTAGATTCCGTGTCATTTTATTCTTGTTCGTGTTGATGATGTAATGCAAATGGGGACTGAGCTCGATCTTATGGGTTATACGTTGATTGTCTCTGAAGCAAAGTAAAACATGCATGGGTTCAAGGTAAGTCATCAAATAGAGGAGGTAAGTATTTTTTTAGGTTTTCTTTCTTTTCTTTTAATTCTTTAGTTTAGATCACCACAATTTCCCAACTCTTTAATTCACTCTTTTTAATTTCTTTGTATAAATCCATCTTCTATTTTCTCTACCTTCTCAATCTATCACTTTCTTCTTTACTTAACTATAACTTATTTTTCTTTTTCTTTTCAACAACTAAAAGAAGAAATTTTACCATTTCAAGTGAACTAAAGAGAACTTACTAAAAAGCTTCCATCGCTAGTCATTTCTTGTGGATCACGACCCACATGGCCACTTGCTATAGTGATAGTATTGAGAACTTACACTTCTATTTTATATTTCTGAAATTCTATATTTTTGTGTGCAGGTTAAATCTCGATCACCTTACGCTACAAATTCACGCATACATATACAAAAGACAACCAGAAGTTTTATTTTCACATAAAAGACATACATCTATAATAGTCTTTGTCTGGATATAAGATTTGAAACATAACAAAGCAGAAATAAAGGAAGATACAATTTTGGCATTGGGACATCATAAAAAGATAAAATGCCAAAACACATAAGATAAGCAAGTTCAGACTCACATCTGGTAGTCTTCCTGGGTTCCTTCGAACAGTGGCTCGTCAGTCTCCTCAAGTTCTGATATTGAATAATCAAAGTCGTTCAGAAGCGGAACAACAAGTGCACACACGATAAGAGAAAATAATAATATGAAAATGTGAAAGTCAAGGGGCAATATAAGTAGAGCACTGGAATGAATGAATAATAAATCTGACGATAATATAAACTGACAGGTAAGATACCAGCGAGAGTAACAGAACACTAGATCATGTGAAATAAGGTCATGTATGTATGTATATAATGAGTATGAAGCACCCTGGACGAGTAATGTCATATATATCATAATTATCAGGTCATAAGAACACAAGATCACAAGTTAAGAATAATATGGCAAGTCCAAGAATAACATGTAGTCAAGATTATCCATGTCACAAGTGATAATTCTAAGTCTGGTATGTTTTATTACCCTAACTAATGCAGCCATCCTGTGTCCCATCTCACAGGACAACTACATATCAAACAAGTGAAGCGTTAGTGGATCCTTATAGCATGGAGAAACAGTTCACTATACTCAAGTATCATGTAACATGTAATAATAGGAGTATGCATAAATAACAAGATCACGTGTGGAATCCAAACCCACAAGGGGTCGCCCTTCCAAGCAAACCTCTCTAAATTTCTCCTGCTACAGTCTGCCCCAATAACCCAGGCTTAGTTAATTTTATTAATCAATATAAGTGCAAGATAATGTGTGACTCAGCATGGCAGGTTAGGGATCAGTATCAAGAGTATCAGTGTCAAATAGTGATTACAATACATAGCAAAATTTCAGGAAAATAACAAACGGTGACAACGTCAAGTGACAAATGCATAATAGTATAAGTGATGCCAGTGTATTAGGATGTAAACAAAATCATAAAATTAGTATTCATGACATACGGTGACGTCAACTTACTTGTACAATATTTACTAATTTATAGTTATACCTGAATGATCATTTATGTAACAAACATCCTATACATGCATGTCTTACAGTACACATGATCAGGGAAGGAAATGGGAATCGAGATCGGAAAGAAATTTATAAACTAACAAAGGAACATAGAGGAGAGAGAGAGTATGTGATGTCGTTAGAATCTGAATTTCTATAACTGCAACCGACTTTGGGTAAAATTCATGGCCTAAATATTGCATGAATTAATTAGAGACTTGACATGTTCTTATTCAGTGATAAGTTGAAGGAGCATATAATTTTTTACTATTTATTATAATTTTGGTTGGTTAATATTTCAAATAATTCAATTTCTGAATTTTAGCAACCATTTAAAAATACAATTTCATGATAAAATACATGCATAAACTAATAAATTAATGTATGATATTTACATATTACTGAATTATGAATTTTATATTTTTGTTATATTTAAAAATTTATTGGCTATTTTTAAATAAATGATCATAAATAATAATTACAAAGAATATTTAATTTCATGTTATTCTAAGTAACATTACACTCAAAATAATTTTACAGAGTCCCAAATTTAGTTTGTGATTTTCTATGAATTTTCTGGACTTTTCTGAGTTTATTTCAAATTTTTCTGAATTAAAATAAGCCTAAAATTCAGTAAAAATCAATAAAGGCTTAACGGGTCTGTTTGCTACAGTAACGGGTCTGATACAGTAATAGATTTGGGTCTGGGTCTGCTACAATAAATTATTACAGTAAATTTCCTATATTATTTCTTTTTTCTTTTCTTTTCTTTTTTTCTCTTTTTCTTTTCTATAATTTTTTTTATTTGGGGCGGGTTCGAGTCTGTAAAGTGGACCCAAACCCGAGTTTGTAAAACAGACCCGAACTAAGGTCTTTTACAAGCCAGGTCGGGCCTGGCCTGGCTAGCCAGGCAGTGCTCTCGGCCTGGCCGAGAGCACTGCGCCCAGAGCACTGCATTGTGATGTGCACAATGCACAACACAATGCACCTCTTTTTTTTTTGTTCATTAAAAATTCTAAAAATTCTTAAAAAATCTGAAAATTACACGGCATGACATAGGTTTTCTACAAAATTTATTGGGATTTTAGCATACGCTTTTCATGGTGAAATTAAAGCTAAAATGTAATGCGTACTACTTGTTTGGTGAAATGACACAAAAAACTAAATTCTACGAAAATGCAAAATAAATTACCTGAAATGCTTTCTTTCAGTCTGAATGTTCTTTCCTTTATCCAGCACTTCAAAAAGTTTTGGAAGAGAAAGTGAGAGTAGTGAGAAAGAGACAGAAATTTAGGTTTTGCAATTTTGCTAGAGATGGTGAATTATCTCTTATATAGACACTACACACACCCCTAAGCCACCCCTGAGAGTTAGGTTACATGGAGGGAGTAGTGGGTTAAGTTAGAGTGAGCAGGAATGAGGGGAGAAAGTGAGAGAGAAGTTAGAAAGTGTGGGGGAAGTTGGAGAGGATGAAGGGAGTTAAAGAGAGGTTTAAATAAATGGGTTTGGGCCTTTAAACCAAATGTCAATGTGGCATCATGGTTAACTCATTACATTCTTTCTTAACCCACAAAGGTTCAAAACCTAGTGGTTGCAAATAATTTTTAGATTTTATTTTTTATTTTATTTATTTTTAATTTTTATTTATTTTTATTTTTGCCTTTTCTTAACTCAATTAAATTCCAATTTAATTCGGAAAAGTTCCTAAAATCTCATAAAAATAGCAAATATTATTTTAAACATTACTGAGAAATCAGTTTCATGAAATTTATCCCTGATTGTAAATAAAAAATTCAGAAGTCGTATAGCGACATTGATGGGTCACGAAGTTTGAGAATCTTTAATTAATTTAAAAATTATTGAAAAAATAAAGAAAAATCTAAAATATTAGAAAATTTTATTAGAGTTAAAGTATACTTAGTTTAGACCACCAGAACAGGTATTTTATCATACCGACTACTAGTAGAAAATACCGATGATTGGAACCGAGGATTACATCATTATTCTGGGCTAGTAAAGCTCCTAGAGAATGATTCATAACTCGAACGTATATTAGAAAAGGTTTTTCTTACGCTAGAGCTGTGAGCACTGATGGCTGCGTGACCGCTTGATCTCCTCGAACGCTTGTTGGCAAGCATCGTCCCAGATGAATGAAACACCCTTCTTCATCAATTTGGTGAAGGGTTGGCATCGTCCCGAGAGGTTTGAGATAAACCTCAAGATGTATGATTGGTCACTAATGTTGCATATTTAATGTCACATTTCCATACTTATTTTAGAATAAAAGCCTGCATTGTCCTAATTATTTGTTTAATTTATTTGCAGGCCCAATCCTTAAGGAGATGAGAGAAATGAGCCCAAAAGCCCACCAGAATTCTGAATTAAATTAGAATAATTCGCACACACAAAATCAGGGCAAAATCAAGAGGTTGAAACCGGTTGAGAAGAATCCTCTTAGGATCGATCGGTTAAAGCCAAGAATCCAAAGCCATTTCTTCAAAATCTCGGAGCCAAACTGCAAAACCAACTCCAGATAAAGTCAGAGGGAGAAACCGGGGAGACCCACCAACAGGGTGTGGCCACCTGGCCACACCCTGACAGCGGAAACGCGGCTTGGGCCGCATTTTCGCGGCTTTGTTGGGGAGTTAGGGGGAGCGTTTGCTCCCCCGACCTCCCCGGGATCATGGTGGTTAGGGTTTTGCCTATAAAAGGCCTGTACTTGCGCTGAAAATGGCACGTCAATGCAGATTCGGATTTAGCCTAGTTTTAATTCTTTATAGTTTAGGTTTTTCTTTTCTTGTTATGTAATTTGTATGTAACTTAGGGTAGAAGAAGATTCATGTAAGTAAGAGAGAGAGGCTGAAGTTGAGAGTGACACCGACGATGTACCCTCCTCCTTTCTTCCATTGTCTCTGCAATTAATAAAGGTAAAAGTTCTTTTTATGTTTGTATTTTCTTTTGTTTCATCTTCCTCTTCTACTTTACCTTGGTTGTATTTATTGAGTGTACAAGTGAATTCCAAAGCAAGTATAACTAAGCTACGTGAGAGCCAGCGATAGTTCATGAAGACGTTCTCCTCTTCCAAGATCCGCATCACTTCGTTCTTCTTATGCTTGACGATATAATGTGCACGGGGACCGAGCTCGAGTTTATGATCTATGCATTGAACGCCTCCGAAGCAAAAGGTAGAACTTGCAAAAAGGTTTCCACGTAAGTCATCAATCAACCTAGGTAAGTATTTCTACACTTTTCTTTCTTTCTTTTCTTTTACTTCTTTAGTATAGATCACCAACCATCTTCTCCAACTCTTTCTTCTCCACTTCATTGTACATAGTCGCTTTTATTGTTTTTTGATTTTCCACCTTCTTCATCTTTCATTCTCTTCTAACATAACATAATTCTTTCACTTTTTCTTAACTTAAAAATAGAGAAGAACCTTCGCTTTTATTCTTAACGATTTCAATAAAGAACCGTAAAGCTTCCATTGCAAACCCTCCTTGTGGATCACGACCCGCATAGCCACTTGCTATAGCGGAAGAATTGAGCACTTACACATATTCTTTCTTAAGTTCTATAATCTCGTATTTTTTGTGCAGGTTGTACCTCAATCAAATTTTGGCGCCGTTGCCGGGGAGGGTAACATGTTTTTTATTGAAATCTGAATTTTTTTTGAAAATTTTTTAGAACTAAACGAATTTTCTTCTCTGTTGCAGGTTACAGGGCAATCAAAGCAGAAAATTAATATTGCAGTGACATACAAGTGGTATTTGGCCTCTGCTCTAGAAAGCAGAGACCCATTGCCCTCTGAATTGCCGCGTTTCCACGGCAAAAGCCGCGGATCCGCGGCAATAAAAAGTTGACTACTAACAAGTTTTTGCAGGGCTGCTAGCTTTGCAAATTCTAGTTTGCTGCAATTATTTATTTCTTATATGCCATCACAAAAACCTGCTAATAATCAACAGTAAAAAGTTTGTTGTAAAAGTTAAAAATTGATTAGACGTTTGCATTTTAGGCATGTGTCTTTTCAATTCATTTACTTTTACTGTTGAAGAGTGCTGGAGCAAGGTACGTTTGCATTGCATCTAGAATAGGACTATCTCTTAGTTGATTTATATCGATTTGAGTGCATCTTATTCATCTTATACACTTGCACAAAAACTGATCTTAAGGGCACCACCCAATAATAAGATAAGGTGGGGATTTGATCACCCTTCCTTAGCCCAAAAATCACATTCCAAGCACTCACTAACCCAAGCTTAACTAAAATTGAGTAGACGTTGGCCCTAGGGATATCTCGGACTCAATTAGGAGATTATCCTAAGGGGGAAAAATGTTGGAATCTAACTCCTGCAAAATCAGTGTCTAGGAAAGGGATTGAGGGCCGAAAGCCCGAAGGTTGGTGGTTATTTAATTAAGGAACGTCTTTGACGGAAAACCTCCCACCAACCTTGCCCTGACCTGGCTGATTAGCTTGTGGTTAAAGTTTACATTAGACCTCTCGTGGATAGTCTAACCAGTTAGGAGTCGTCTAGGTTCTAAGTCTACCCTAACTTAGGCTAGAATTTTTTTTTCTTTTTTTGTTTGTTTATTTGTTTGTTTTTCTTTGTTTGTATTCTATTGTGTGATATGGACTACAATAATAATTTTTTCAGCTACAATAATAATCCATATTACACACCGACTTCATTTTCGGATATTACCAACCCGGCATATCATAACTTTGACCAACCTAGTGTGCCGGATTGGTCTTATCCGAATCAATATGACCCATACCCCCCATCTAATAATTATAATTTCCATAATGATTTCAACTCTTCACCGAGTCAGTGGGGATTCACCTTCCCGAGCATAATTTCCAACCACCTTGCCCTCCTTCTCCACCCAGTCCACATTATTTTCAAGATTCATACTCAGTTCCACCCATCCAAAATAGGAAACCATTAAGTTTGGAAATGAGTATGCGTGAGTCCAAACACAAATCCCAAAATCTGATGGACTCACAATTTCACTACCACTTCCAAGACAATTCTTCATCTTTTCATCAAAACAATGAACCTATCAACTATGAAAAGATGCTTGAATCCATGACTCAGGCTCAAAACATTCGTAATCGTGACATAGATATGATGGTCGAATCTTTACGTTCCCACCATCCTGATGTCACTAACTATTCTATTAGAGCTGAAGAGTCATGTAGTTTTGAAAATCAAGATTCCATTTCAGCACAACCACATGAACTTGCCCAAACTCCAAATTTTGAAAAAGATATTGATAGTTTAGTAAGTTTTCCTTTTCCTGAAATAGAACTTGAAAATGATTATGATCCTGAACCCCAACTTAGTGATTCAATTCTATTTCCTGATTCGATTATCACTCCGGTATCTTCACCTGACTTCAATCTTTTCCTGGAGTCAACATTGGATCCTGTACCAATTCATAAAGAAATTGAATCACCTATCTTTGAGGATCATGTTGAACTTGACCAACTTTACACTTTCGAAGATCCTATTGACAAATGGGCAAGTTCTCCATTTTTTGATATTGAACTCAATGAGATATGTGACCTAGATTCTCACATATGTGATCCAGTTCAACTTTCTGAATCAATATTGACTCCTGTTGTGTTACCAAACTTGAGTAATATTTTAGAGTCAGTTTTGATTCCTCCACCTATCATTCCTGAACTGGAATCACCCACATTAAGTCACATTCCATTGTTAGACAATACATGTGGACTAGAGTTTCAACTTCTTGACTTGGACCAAATTTCTGAACCTATTTCGACTCTTGAACCTTTACTTGATTTAAGTCACCTTCCTGAGTCGGTATTAGTTCCTGTCCTTCCTGAGTCCAAGTCAATCATTCTATCATTTCGTTTCTGGGACGAGGTGGTTGACAAATTTGACTCCGAAATTAGTTATGGAATATGGAAATTAGATGGGGTTAAATTTTTAATAAAAATTCTTCATGAATTTATCTTTTTAATGGGTTATATTAAAGATATTGTTGGTGGGTTCCTCCGAGACCCAAGAAAAGTTGATTGGGCCGCGTTTGGTGGACCAATCAGACCACCACCGGAACCACCACCTTAAGGTAACCATTTTCCTTCCCTTTCTTCTTTTTCATGCATCTATGCATTAATTCATACATTGAGGACAATGCATGAGATAGGTGTGGGGGAGGGTCTAACATAACTTTTCTTTTTCTTTAAAATAAAAAAAATTAGCATTTTTCTTTACTTTTAAAAACTTTTTGAAAAATAGAAACAATATTTTGACTTATTTTTGTAAGAAATTAAGTTAATTTTAAGGAATAGGAAAATCCAAATTAGGATTTCTTATACTTGGTCAAAATAAGATTATTTGTTTGATTTTTAGAGTTAGGAAGATAATTTGTCAAAGTAATTTGGTCTTGATCTTTACCTTGATGAAATATGCACACTTCATACACTTACACACTTAGGGTTCAAAAACAAAGATTCTTATGCCTTATAAAAAAAAAAACAAGTCTAATTATTGATTAGCTAGGCGCTTTGGCCTAAGCAAGCCTTAGTATTTATGCAAAAGATGATTAGATAAGTTATAAAAAAAAAATATAGATATACAAACAAATTTAATTATTGACTAGTTAGGTGCTTTGGCCTAAGCAAGCCGTAGTATTTATGCGAAAGATGATTAGATAAGTTTGAAAAGAAAAATTCTCTGATTAAGCTGGGTATTTGTGCCTAATAAAGCATATGTATTCACGCCTAAAAGAGGTTCATATAATAAAATCCTTAGTTTTGTGGCCTTGTTTGCTCGAGTCCTTAAGTCCTTGGGGGTGTTTTCTCACCTGGTGCCCTAAGACCGTTTGGTTTGGGAGTCATCGATTAAAGGCTCGTTACATGGGCAGATTAGAAAGCCTAATAAAACTAAGGAATAATACCAAAAAAAAAGTATATATATAAAAATAAATAAGGCATAAGAATTAGAGTTAATGAACCCTTAGTCAAAATTTTCACAGTCACAAAGTGCATATAACTTAGGGTAAAGTAATAGACTAGATGAGAAGCACAATTTGACTCCTTACTTTGATTGATAACAAATTTTGAATAGAGAGTAAGTTTAGGAATGAAAAATTCGGCTTTCCTATAACTTATAGGTTGCTTAGATCTTACAATCATATTTCAAATATTTTTCTCTTTCAAAATGCTTTTCGAAAATACTAACTCTTTATTTATGGATTTTGTGGGTGTAATCCGCTGAAAACCCTCACGAGACAAAACTCGTCCTCTAGGGGGAACCTAGAGGTTTAACGGCTTGTTGCACATGCTCAGTGCAATCGCGCGACCTGCGAAAGTGGTCTAATAATCCTTAGTATAGTTTAGTTGTTTTGCTCGAGGACGAGCAAAAGATAGGTATGGGGGTGTGATTGGTCACTAATGTTGCATATTTAATGTCACATTTCCATACTTATTTTAGAATAAAAGCCTGCATTATCCTAATTATTTGTTTAATTTATTTGCAGGCCCAATCCTTAAGGAGATGAAGAGAAATGAGCCCAAAAGCCCACCAGAATTCTGAATTAAATCAGAATAAATTCGCACACACAAAATCAGGGCAAAATCAAGAGGTTGAAACCAGTTGAGAAGAATCCTCTCAGGATCGATCGGTTAAAGCCAAGAATCCAAGGCCATTTCTTCAAAATCTCGGAGCCAAACTGCAAAACCAACTCCAGATAAAGTCAGAGGGAGAAACCGGGGAGACCCACCAATAGGGTGTGGCCACCTGGCCACACCCTGGCCGTGAAAACGCGGCTTGGGCCGCGTTTCCGCGGCTTTGTTGGGGAGTTAGGGGGAGCGTTTGCTCCCCCGACCTCCCCGGGATCATGGTGGTTAGGGTTTTGCCTATAAAAGGCCTGTACTTGCGCTGAAAATGGCACGTCAATGCAGATTAGGATTTAGCCTAGTTTTAATTCTTTATAGTTTAGGTTTTTCTTTTCTTGTTATGTAATTTGTATGTAACTTAGGGTAGAAGAAGATTCATGTAAGTAAGAGAGAGAGGCTGAAGTTGAGAGTGACACCGACGATGTACCCTCCTCCTTTCTTCCATTGTCTCTGCAATTAATAAAGGTAAAAGTTCTTTTTATGTTTGTATTTTCTTTTGTTTCGTCTTCCTCTTCTACTTTACCTTGGTTGTATTTGTTGAGTGTACAAGTGAATTCCAAAGCAAGTATAACTAAGCTACGTGAGAGCCAGCGATAGTTCATGAAGACGTTCTCCTCTTCTAAGATCCGCATCACTTCGTTCTTCTTATGCTTCACGATATAATGTGCACGGGGACCGAGCTCGAGTTTATGATCTATGCGTTGAACGCCTCCGAAGCAAAAGGTAGAACTTGCAAAAAGGTTTCCAAGTAAGTCATCAATCAACCTAGGTAAGTATTTCTACACTTTTCTTTCTTTCTTTTCTTTTACTTCTTTAGTATAGATCACCAACCATCTTCTCCAACTCTTTCTTCTCCACTTCATTGTACATAGTCGCTTTTATTGTTTTCTGATTTTTCACCTTCTTCATCTTTCATTCTCTTCTAACATAACATAATTCTTTCACTTTTTCTTAACTTAAAAACAGAGAAGAACCTTCGCTTTTATTCTTAACGATTTCAATAAAGAACCGTAAAGCTTCCATCGCAAACCCTCCTTGTGGATCACGACCCGCATAGCCACTTGCTATAGCGGAAGAATTAAGCACTTGCACATATTCTTTCTTAAGTTCTATAATCTCGTATTTTGTGTGCAGGTTGTACCTCAATCAATGTAGGCTAGTCGCTCTTGCAATCCTCTAAGCTCTCTAAGATTTCTTAGAGGTTGCATTTCTTGGATGGTGCGGACTTTCTCTGGGTCGAGGTGGATTCCTTTGGATGTCATAATGAAACCAAGGAATTTACCGCTGTCTACTACCAAGAAGGATTTGGTGGGATTCATCTTCAATTGATGCACCTGCAAGATATCGAATACTGTCTTCAGATCTGCTATATGACTGCAATATCGTCTACGTAGCATTCTACTTTTTTGCGTATATGCTCATGGAAAATTATATTCATAGCTCTCTGGTATGTCACCCCCGCATCCTTCAACCTGAAGGGCATCACAGTATAGCAATACACCCCTAGCGGTGTTCTGAAGGATGTATGCTTCTCATTGTCAGGGTACATCTTAATCTGATTGTATCCAGAGAAACCGTCTATGAAGGACATCCGTTTAAACTCACACGTGTTGTTGATCATGACATTCGTGATTGGAAGGGAGAACTCATCTTTAGGACACGTCTCATTTTGATCACGAAATTCAAAACAAACTCGGATCTTCCCATTCTTCTTGGTGACGGGGATGATATTGGCTACCCAGTCAGGGTGTTGTTTTTCTGATAAAACCGGAGTCTATAAGCTTCTTGACTTCGGACTAAATCGCATCCATTATCTCTGGGTGAAACCGTCGTCGTTGTTGCTTGACGGGCTTCACATAGGGATTGGTGTTGAGGCGATGCATAGCCTCTTGAGAGTCGAGCCCAGGCATATCCTCGTAGTTTCAAGCAAAAATATCTATATACTATCGCACAAGAGATATTAGATCTTCCTTCTCGGGAG
The DNA here is from genome assembly GCA_038442645.1 of Agave tequilana. Taxonomy (NCBI): domain Eukaryota; kingdom Viridiplantae; phylum Streptophyta; class Magnoliopsida; order Asparagales; family Asparagaceae; genus Agave; species Agave tequilana. The sequence goes on from JAVJIF010021192.1 coordinate 21,550, forward strand.
GCGATATGCTTTCACTCATAAATATGGGCTTAGGATTAGCTTCATCTCCCAAATTAACCTGGGCTATCTTATTCTCTTTAGGTGGCTCGTGTTGTTCATAGTGAATATCCTAGAGAGTATTTAGGCATTTGATCCAAGGATCTGTATCTGACTGGATCATTTCTTTATCTCCATCTTTCGGGTGGCTTGTCGAGATCATATTTAGTGAAAGGTCTTTGAAGATATTGCCGACACTGATATCTGACTCCAATGATGATGTGACCGACGAGTGATTATGATAAAATGACCCTTCAGACTCAGAGACTGACGGGATTAGAGTTAACACATAGCCCAACCCCCTGCGAGTTCGATCATAATAATTAGGGGCTTTCCCTTTAGGAACAAAGGATCGAAGTGGTGTTCGCCTTTCTTTGTCGAAGTTCAAGCCAAGACCACTTGTTAGGTCAAACCCCATGTTCTCCATCATTATGAGTACATTAGATTCTTTATTAGAGAACTGAGGGAGTTCAGTCTCACTTTCTGTGTCTCCGTAAATCGTTGGTTTGTACTCGACTCTTCCAAAAAGGATTAATTTTCAACCTTTGCATCTTGCTAGGACCTCGAAGAAGGATCCTTGCGCATCATTGACGCTTTGATATACCGTGAGAGATGATTTCACCAGTACATGCAATGATGTTAGGGCATCTATTGCCGAACAGGGGTCATCATCTACATCGATACTAGTATCTTATGGCATGGAATTAGAAGAAAACACAGAAAAATAAGCCAAATTTAAATCTTCATTAATATACCACTCGCCTACATCATTGGCGGTGTTATTGACATCGAGCTTGTTAACACTCGTTACAAGAGGATTCAGCAAAGACATTCTTCTTCTGTCTCTGGCTCGACATCATCTTTGTTGCCAGAGTCTATTTTCTCTGGCTGGGGATTCTCGTCTGTCTCCAGAGAATCCTGGTACATGAGAGAGTCTGTGAAGCAGTTCTCTACCCCCCTGAACAAATGCCTTTTGGCGATCAACATTCAGACTTTTTCATCTCCGTCAACATACTTCATGACTTGATGGAGAGAAAGGGGACAATGGAGTTGCGATGAATCCATGGTCATCCCAGCAGCAAATTATACGAAGTGTCAGTTTCAATAACATAGCACATCACATCGGATCTTAGGTCCCCGATCTGGTTGAGTTTAATCTTTCCCATTGGGCGCGTACCATTGGCGTTAAAGCCGTAAATGGTAGTTTGGGTGGCGCTCAATTGGTGAGTGGGGATTCCCAAGTGTTGCATGACCTAGAGGGGCATGATGCTCAATGTGGTTCCTGGATCTACCTAAATACGGCTCACTTTAGATGATCAAATATATCCTATGAAGTACAGGGGCCTATCTGTTTCTCCTTAATCTGTATGTCATCTGGAGTGAAGATTATGCTGGAGACATGTTGAGAGGCGTGGAGACAGTTTACTTCATCTTCCTCCTCTGGTTTAGCTGGAATCTAGGCCATGAAGGCCTCAGCATCAGCTAAGACTTCTCTCCAAACTTCTCTTGATTACTTAGACAGTCTCAGGAGCTCATAGAGGGTAATCTTGGCCGAGATGTTGGCCAGTTGAGCCAAAATATCAAAGCAGTAAGGTGTTGAAGATCCTTCCGCTTTATCCTTTGGGAGAGCCTTGGCATACCGAAGCTCCTTTTACTTCTCCACGGGTTGCTTCATGGATTGTTTGGTTGGCTCTGGGGTGGGTTTAGGCAAATTTACCACCATTTCATTGTACTTTTTCAAGTACGACTGACCCGAGCGAGTCCCTGCCACGAGCGGTGCATTCAGTTATGCGATAAGGACGATTGTATCCTCCCCCAAATCAGATAGCGAAGGGAAATCGGTTTTAGCTTCTCGGGAGGAAGCACACACCACATTGCAAGGTAAAATCTTTGCTTTGTCCCTGGACTTCCAGTTAGTAACAATAGTCCACTACTGGCCTTGCACGAGATCGGGATGAACCCACATGATCTCTCCTTAAGGAGTAGGAACAGGTACGAGACCTTTCTCCCGCTGGCGGTGTGGATCTGTATTGAACACTCTTAGTTCCCCTTTCGGGACGGAAACTACTCGGCTGGTATTGGAGGCTGTACCCCAACTGAAGGAATGACGTCATGTTGGCTGTCACTTTCTTTTGCTCCGGGCGGAGCTGGAGCACCTCCGCATCAATCAAATCTTAAAGGATGTCTTTGAAGATGTAACAGCTTTTGATACGGTGCCTCAGCATCCTGTGGTACAAGCAGTAATTGGGTTATCAGTTTTGCCCACCTCCTCAGAACGTCTAGCTTCAGGAAGCTTCAGTCTGTTGCTCTTGTTGAGTAATTTGAACAACGAATCGACATACTCGTCTTTGAAGGAGTACTGCTTGTCGGCGCGCGAGTGGCTTGAATAGGTACCCCCTTTAGCCAGTTTGGGCTTAGAGGGAGACTTCGTCTATGTCGCCAGTGTCTCCTTCCTTTTAGCTTGGAAAGACGCTTCTGGCACGCGCCTTGTTGACTTCTCGGGTCTGGGCTTATTTTCTTTTGCCTTAATCCTGGCGACAATCTCCTTTGCCTGTTCGCCTTGCTGGACCAACTACTTTTAGGTAAAGCTTTCAGATACTCCTATCTCGGCTAGGTGAGAGGTTTGGAAATTGCGATGGTTTATTTTCACCAGGGTAGCCTGGGCCATGCCATTAGGACATCGGAGTGCCATATTCTGAAATCTCTCCAAAAATACTTTAACTGACTCTCCTTTTCGTTGCCTCATCATCAGGAGAGTTGGCATGGTAATCTCCGAGTCATCTTTGAAGAAGCATGTGAGGAAAAGCTTCCCCAGATCACCCCATTTCTTGATGGAGCTTATGGGAGTTTAATGAACCATTCAAATGCGAGCCCTTTCAGGGTGCCGATGAATAAAACGTGCCAAGATGGCATCATTTGATACTACATTTCCTGTTTAAGACTTGAAGTAGTATATGTGCTGGTTTGGTGACCCTTTTATCGTCGAAGGTCTGCAGCGTCGGAGCTTTGAATTTAGAAGGGTATGGGACAAGATCCCACTCAACAGGGTAAGATCGGACCACTCCTGCTTCTTGAAAGCCTATCCAATTGGCGAGGGTTTCAAGATGCTGTTCTAGTTTACTCATCCTTTTGGAATGAGTGCTCCCATTCTCTGAATTACCACCCTCTTTGGATGGAGGCTTGGATGACTTGGAGTTGGAATGCTCCTCCTTCTCAGTATGTGCAGAGGACGAGCTTTTCCCTTCCTTCTGCTTGCCCTTGGACTTCTTGATGGAGTCTTTGCCTTTGGCTTCTTCTTATTGTCTTCAAGCAATTAAGCAAGTATCTGCTTGAGCATGTCGATAGATTCTTATTGAGCACAAATCATATTGAGTTGCTCCCTCTGCGCTTGGGCTTGCTGTTCAAAGCGCCTGGTTATTTCTTCAGGAGTGCTCGCCATATATGCAGAGTCTATTTTCTCTATAGAAAAGTTTGAGGTCTGTGATTCTTCGATGGCAGAGCGTGACTCACTTACTTCAATGCCCCAGGCTAGGGCACTGCAGTCTACTAGGGCTATTACACCAGTTCGAGTGAGGGTATGCCAGTACACTTCTTCCGGCTTGGTGTCAGACTCGTCGGAGTTCACTATTGGCTGCTTCTCCTTTATTCTGCTTGGCATAGTGCTTGGTCCCACTATCCTCGCAGTAATTTTAGGGTACTCTACATCAAAGAAGGTTCTTCTTGTGCGGCAGAGACGCCTTTTGGTCGAGCAGGAGACTGACGTAGACGATAACCGGTTGAACACCGACTGTTTGTTAACAAGCGAGCTGCAGAGGCATTCAGAGAGCACTGCTATGATGAGCCATTCACAACAGCATTGTTGAGTGATTTGATGAACACTCCTCTTCTTAGTCAAGTAGTCCCTTAGACCCGTTGGAGGGGGATCGAAGTGATCAGCCTCGAGTCTCTGAGGACGAGGACTTTTCAGCTTCCTTCTGACTTTAGCCATTGGAGAGTGAATGTTAACCATGCAAGTTTTAGTGACGCAAGCTTTAGAAACACAGAGTTCACGTTCTGTAGAATAGACATGGCTGTCACATTTTGGTTTTGAGATGTGAGTCTCGTGCCTCTGCTGAGAAGAGACGCGGACCTCGCGTTATTGATTGTCGTGTTTGTCTGGCGACACTTAAGAAACGCAGACTTTATGAGTCCTGCGTTCTGTTGTAAGACGTGGGTCTCGTGTATTTGAGAAAAGACGTGGACCTCGCGTTGCTGGACATCGCGTCTGTAAGGTGAAGCCTAAGAAATGTGAGCCTCTTGAGCTTTGCATTTTGGTATTCAGACGCAGACTTCGCGCGTCTGATGCGGCTCGGAAGAGACGCAAGTCTGAGTTTCATGTCTTGTATCTGCTGGACAAATGATTTTTCCAGCTTCTTGCATCTGTTGTCGACGTGCGCATCGCCTTTATCGATGCTCAGCATACCAGTTACACTTCACGAGTTATTAGGAATCCTTGGTAACCTAAATCTGAGAAATGTTAAGAAGAGGGGCATGGCAAGATTAGCCTTCAACGACATTGGCCTCACGGGCCTCGTGGGAGACGTTGACGCGGGACACGCACGCAACGCGGCGAGAAATGGCCCTGTTGTGCAGGCCATCTTTGGGGATGTTTTTGAAAAGACTCAGGAGCGGATCTCTGAGGAGACCCTGGGTATTGTTGGGCCACCCTGGGGTTTTTGGAGCCAGAAAGAGAAACTCTTCGTACTTTGCCTAGTCGAATTTCACGACAAGTAACTTGACCATTTTTTTATGAAGGTGATGTCACCTTGTGCCATAGCTTGCTCATCAGTGGAGAAAGAAGTCCCTAGTGGAGTCGCCATCTCTTGTACGAGGAGGAAATTTAAAAGTTTATATTGGAAAGTTTCCTTGAATCAATAATAAATTACAACAACTCAAAATTCCAACTACAAGAGAGAGAAGACACTCAAGCTCAGATCTTCTTTTTGTTTAAGATTGGGTTCTTTGTGTAGCGATGAAAAATGATTCTTATTTTTCGTTGACCGGGTGAACGTCAAGCTCTTCTGAAACTCTTCTTCTTGGATCACAGATGGAATAACACAACTTCTATCCAATGAAATCTCAAAGAGACTTAGGCAATAACTTGAACTCAGCAAGTTGGTAAAAGAGTTGAACTCTTTATAAATCTTCCTCGGCTAAAAATTCTGACCCATCTTCAATAGCAAACTGAGCTATTTTTAGGAGTTCTAGGGGTAAAACTATCTCCTAAAAATCCTCCATAATGGGGGTTAACTCCCCCATTACATGGGCAGTACTTGACCCGGTAAGGGGGTAGTTATAACTGAGACGCAGGGCTCTTCTCCAGTTAAAACACAGGCTTGAGCTTTGCGTTTAGCCGTTGAGGTAACGCTAGATGCAGGTCTTGAGCTCCGCGTTTTGGGCGTCGCGATGGTGTTGAAACGCGAGCCTCCAACTCTGTGTTTCTTCGTTGACGTAGTATTAGACACATGCCTCGAGCTTCACATTTGAGACGCGGGTTTCAAGCCGTATGCCTGAGCGCTAAAGTGGTACTGAGATACGGGATTTGAGCTCTGCATCTTGGCATTGCATTGGTGTTGAGACGCGGGCTTCGAGCCCTATGTCTTGGCTTTGCACGAGTGGCTTTGATTAGCCTCATGTCTGAAGCATGGACTCTGTTATTTGATGACTTGTCTTAAGTGATTTTTAAACAGTCTACACAGGTCCCTCAGGATTTTTAGCAAACCCTCAACTATCAATGGATTTGGTATGCCTTTACCAATCACCATTTGAATTGGGCTAGCCATGTTATTCCCTTTTGTACTATGAGTTGTCTAGAATATTCGTTGGGCTTAAATGCCAAGTGTTTCCTCAATCCTTTAGCCGTCGGAGGCGTTGGATGTAATATAGTATACCTCCTGCAATGGAGCCACAGAGGTAGAGATGAATTCCGCTAGAGTTGTCTAGAGATTGGCCTCCTCGTTGAGTCCTATTTGATCTATATTTTGATATGAATGTGAAAACAATGGAAAAGTTCTACAAAAGATGTGTCATGAATCTTCTTCAATGAGTTTGACTTGATAAACTATTACATAAACTCATTTTATCCTTCAGGAAAGTTGATTGATCACCACATCTTGATATCAATGTGGATATAATGGAAAGCTTCTGTAAAGATGTATCATGAACCTTCTTTAATGAGTTTGGCTTGATAAGCCATCAGATAAACTCATTCTATCCTCCATCTGATTGTTCGAATCCTTTGTCATTGGGTTGAGCTTTGATCAATCGAACAGGAGCAGGGAGGTATGCCACCATTACATGTGAAAAAGTCAGGCTAGATAAGCCATCCTTCTAATCATAAAAAAAAGTTCATGAAATTATTGCTTAGGCATGCTCGACTTCAAAATATGACCTATTCTTCTAAGTTGAAGATAGGTGCATGTCTATATACTAGAGAACAGTGACAATGCTAAAGACTGACATTTTGCCTTTGTCTTTTCTTCAATGTTTACATCATGCATCATAAGGTCACTAATGTTCGATTGGCCCAATGTTAATCGACCGTGAGGTGAATGGTTGAAGGAGGAACATCTTTTTTGGTGCTTTTTCTAGATATCTTGAATCACAAATCCTAATTCATCTGATTGATCAGGGTAAAGCTTCGATCAGAGGTGTAATATTAACCTGATCATGAGAAGAGTGACAAAGCTAAAACCAAAATTTCTAACTTTGTTTCTTCGATATTAACATCATGCATCACGATGTAACCAATGTTCGGTCGGTTCGGCATCGATCGACCATGATGTGATCCATTGAAGGAAGAAGCTCTCCTTTGGCGCTCTTCCAAACATCTTGGATCTCAAACCCTAATCCATTTGATTGATCAGGGTGAAGCTTCGATCAGAGGTGTAATGTTAACTTGATCGTGCAAAGAGTAACAAAGCTATAACTGAAGTTTCTAACATTATCTCTTCAATATTAACATCATGCATCACGATTTCAACAATGTTCGACCGGCTCGGCGTTGATTGACCGTGATGTGATTTATTGAAGGAAGAAGCTATTTTTTTGTGCTCTTCCAAACATCTTGGATTCAAACTCTAATCCATCTGATTAATCAGGGTGGAGTTTCGATCAGAGGTGCAATGTTATCCTGATCATGAGAAGAGTGTCAAAGCTAAAACTTATGTCTCTTCAGTATTAACATCATGCATCACGGTATCAACAATGTTCGATCGGATCGGCGTCGATCGACCATGATGTGATCCACTGAAGAAAGAAGCTCTTCTTTGGTGCTCTTTCAAACATCATAGATCTCAAACCCTAATCCATTTGATTAATCAGGGTGGAGCTTCGATCAGAGGTATAATATGAACTGATCATGGGTAGAGTCCCTCTAAGAATAGTACTTCTTCTAAAATCTGCCATTGATTGGCATCATGAGCGTATCGCTATCCGAAATTATGAGGCGGTATACTTCACTTGAGTAGAGTGAATCTACTACAAATGGTCATTCCCATTTGGGTTGAAATTTTTCTTTTGTCTTATGTGTCATAACCATGGGTCTTCTGACAGCTAAGACAAGCATGGTTATGACACATAAGATAAGGTCGCCCTTCTTGAAAATTTATTTTCTGACTTTCGTATTGAAAACTCTAGAAATTCGGCTCTGATCGAGCTCGATTTGTTGTTAGGCTTGCAGATATTTGTTGTTTAAAGTTTCCAACTCTTGGAGGCGCAATCGATGCTTCTCTTCGTCTATCATCCTAGTTATCAAAGCAACCCCAGGGATGAGATTTGGATTTTTAGTGAAAGTACAGCTTCACATCCGTACATTAAGAAAAATGCTGGCTTTTGTTGGAGTTCTCACCATCATGCGGTAAGCCCATAAGCATTCGCCTGATTTGTCTTCCTAGTCGCATTAACTTTTGAGACAAACTTCTTGAAAAGCTTTCCAATAGTCTTGGTGAATGCTTCAGCAAGGCGGTTGGCAGCTGCAGAGTATGCTGTTGATAACACACTTTGAATTCTGATTTTATTACAGAACCTCTGGAATGCTTAGCTGACGAATTGAGGTCCATTATCGTGGACAATTCATCAGGGTACACCAAAGCAGTAGAGCATGTGATGCTTGATGAACTTGATCACATTTGATGTCTTTACTTCTTTCATGGGAGCAACTTCCAGCCACTTAGAGAAATAATCAATTATAGCCAAGATGAAGTGATGTCCTTTTTATGTTAGAGGGCTGATGGGTCCGATAACATCCATTCCTCATATCTCAAATGGCTATGAAGAGGACATTGGATGAAGGTGTTCCAGTGTTTGATGGACGAAGGCACCATGGATCTGACACGCGTGGCATCACATAGCATAAGTGATGGCATCAGGGATCATCTTCAGCCAATAGTAGCCAAGACTTCGAAGCCGATCTTAGAGCTTAGATCCGGGTTGGTGAGCTCCACATGTACCGTCATGAGCTTCTTTGAGCACCACTTGTGCCTCTTTGTGTGAAAGGCATCACAGTAAGATTCCATCATACGACCGGCGATACAATATTCGCATGATCGCATTGTAATAGAACCAAGGAGCTTTCCTTCTAATGACAGTTGCCTCTTTAGAGTCGCCGGGCAATATGTCGTACAAGATGAAGTCAATGTAAGAGAATCGCCAATCCCTAGATTCGAGACTTGTCGAAGTCAAGAACCTCTTTAACTTGAAGGTCTCCTCTTGAAGTTTTACTGTCTTTAAGGGTGAGTTTGCAATAATACAAGTTACGACTATAGACAAGTACTCTCTCCGTCGCTCTGGCTGGAAAGGTCAATGAAGCAGTGAGGGACGCTAATACATCTGCATGTGCAATTTGCTGACACAGTACATGTGTTGGCCCGAAGGCCCATCACTCTAGTTTTGATGAAGATGATCCTTCATAGTGTTGAAGGCGGGGACGTAGAGTAAGGGTGCTTGAACCTCGAAACAAATCTCCCGTGTTTGCGATTGCTCTCTCTCTCTCTCTCTATCTCTCACTTGTGTTTATATCTTGCATGCTTACATTGCCTTTATTTTTATATGCTTGATATCTCTTGTGCTTAAATTGATATATGCTTGGGTTGTTTGCTTACACTTGTATTCAACTAAGAGAGCCATGGTGGCACCTCAACTCTTATCTAGAGGAATCTTGAAGAGATAGTCCAGAGCCCTTCGCCGGGAATTCGGCTACACTCTTAGGTTATACCTTGTGTGTTTAGCATAATAGTTTTAGTTTGCTTAAATAGTTTTAATTCTGCATTAATTCATCATTAGATTAGTTAGTTACCTATTCCCCCCTCTAGGTGATTTCAACATGTTCAATGTAGAAGTTTTTAAACACCTCTGCCATGTCAATGGTCATGTTGCGATAGGGCACCAAGTCTTCATGTAGAACTTCATCCTCCCTGTGTACCTGATTGACGATGAGCTTTGAGCCACCATATGCTTTGAGATTTTTGACTTCAATCTTCAGCAAGTTGCATCTCAATCAAGAGAGTATTGTATTCTGAAACATTGTTAGAATACGGCTCAGTTAATGAGAATGCACGAGGGATCACGTAATTATGTGAGAAAATAAACACTACCCCCACATCTATGATGATATTTCCCTCGGGACTTGTCCTTAATGCTTTGTCAAAGAATAGTTTCCACACTTATTCTTCTGAGGAGATGTTGATCAAGTTAACTTCTACAATTTCGTCTAGGAGATCATAAAGTTTTGAAGTTCCTGGAATTGGATGATTAGCCAGAAAATCTACTACAGCTTGACCTTTGAACGTCTTTTGTGGCATGAATTGCATCTTGTATTGTGTGAGCAACATGGCCCATTTCGCTAATCTGCAATTCAGCAAAGATGTTTTGTCATGAGTAATCGTAAAGGATTAACTCTGGAGATGACATGAATCTGTTGCCCCATAAGGTAGTGTCACATCTTCTAGATGGCGAAAACTAACGCTAAGCATTCTTTCTTGATTGGGTTGTAACGGTGCTTCACCCCAATCATTGTTCTACTTAAGTAGTAGATTGCCTATTCATAGTTTTGATCATTGTTTTGAGCCAATAAAGCTCCCAAGGAATGATCCATAGCTCAAATATACAACAAGAAAAGTTTTCTTGATACTGGAGCTACCAGAATGGGTGAGTGTGTGAGATACTTTTTGATCTCTTCGAATGCTTTTAGGCAAGCCTTATCCCAAATGAATGAGACTCTCTTCTTCATTACTTTGGTGAAGGGTTGGCAGCATCCTGAAAGATTTGATATAAATCTCCAGATATATGCCAATCGTCCTTGTAAGCCTCTGACTTCTTTAAGATTTCTCGGAGGTTGCATCTTCTGAACGGCAGAAATTTTCTCTGGATCCGAATGAATTCCTTTGGACGTAACAACAAATTCAAGAAACTTTTCATTGGCTACCCCCAGGAAAGACTTGGTTGGGTTCATCTTCAACTAGTGAGCCCTTATGATGTTGAACACTTTATTCAGGCCTATGAGATGATCGCCCTTGTCATGATTTTTCACAGCAATATCGTCGATGTAGCATTCTACGATCTTACATATATGCTCATGGAAGATCGCATTCATGGCACGTTGATTAGTTGCACCAGTGTTCATCAAGCCAAAGGGCATTACTGTGTAGCAGTATACTCCCAAAAGCGTCTTGAAAGATGTGTGCTTTTCATCTTCAGGGTACATCTTTATTTGATTATACCCTGAGAAGACATCCATAAAAGACATCCTCTCAAAACTGAACGTATTTTCAATCATAACATACATGATCAGGAAAGGGAATGCGTCTTTCACATAGGCGGCATTTAGATCATGGTAGTCGATGCAAATCTGGCTCTTTCCATTCTTTTTAAGAACGGGAACTATATTTGCCACCAAATTAGGATGTTGCTCTTTCCTGACAAAACCAGAGTCTATTAGCTTCTTGACTTCTGATTCGATTGCGTCCATGATCTCAGGACGAAACTGTCGTTGTTGTTATTTGATTGGCTTGGCATCTAGGTTGATGTTGATATGATGCATAGCAATTTGGGAATCGAGCCTGGGCATGTCCTAATAATTCCAAGCGAAGACATCTTTATACTCTCGTATGAGATGTATTAAGTCTTCTTTCTCGATAGGTGACAGGCTCTTGCATATGAAAATGGCTTAGGGTTAGCCTCACTTTATCTTCCGTGGGTGGGTTGCGTTGTTCAAAGTGTATATTCCAAAGACTATTTAAGTGTTTAATCTATGGATCAGTTTTCAATTGGATCAATTCTTCAGATTTAAAGGTATCTTCTCCGTCATCTTCTAAATGACTAGTTGATATCATGTTAATTGAGAGACTTCCAAAGCTATCACAGACACTGACATCTGAGTCCCATGACGATGTTGTTGATGATCTGTCATGATAGACCTCTTCTTCAGAGTCAAAATCTGACAAGACTGGCGTACATATATAACCGAGTGCTCTTCGGGTCTTGTGATAGTAATCAGGGTCTTTGCCTTTCGGTATAAATGAATGAAACAATGCTTATTTTTCTTTGATGAAATTAAGGCCTGGTTCCTTGGTAAAATTATACCTCATTCTTTTCATCATATGACGTGATTTTTGTCTATAATTGAAGAATTGTGGAGACTCATAATTACCCCCTGAGCTTTATAAGCTATGGGCTTAGGATCAATTCTTCCATATAGAATTGGCTTTTGACCTTCCTGCTTGGCTAGTACTTCAAAGAGAGCATTGTGTTCGTCTTGGATCTTTTCGCGTATCATAAGGGATGACTTTATTGGTGCACGCAATGATGTCATGACATTCATTACTGACCAAGGGTCATTATCTATGTCAGTACTATTGTCTGACAGTACAGAATCGAAGCAAACGCAGAAAAGTAAGCCAAATCTAAATTTTCATTGATAAGCCACTTGCCTTCGACATTAGCGGTGGTATTAAAACTGAGCTTATCGATGCTCGTTGCAAGGAGATTTATTTCCCAGAGACACTCTTCTTCTGACTCAGTATCAGCTTTTGTTTCCAGAATCAGGTTCTTCTGGGTGCGGATTCTCATTAGTCTCAAGAGAATCCTGATAGAGGAGGAAATCGGTGAAATAATTCTCGACTTTCTTGAACGGATGCCTTTCGGTAACCAACATTTTCTCTTTTCCATCTTCATCAGCGTACTTCATTACTTGATGAAGAGTGGATAGGATGATGGAGTTGCGGTGAATCCAAGGTCATCCCAGCAATAAGTTGTATAAGGTATCGGCGTTAATAACATAACATGCTACATCGGATATCAGGTCCTCGATTTGACGTCTGAGCTTGATTTTCTCCATGGGCCCGTATCATTGGCGTTGAAACCATAGATGGTTGTCTGAGTAGCAGTTAATCGGTGGGTAAGGATCCCCAAATGCTGCATGACCCTGCGGGGCATAATGCTCAATACGGATCCCGTATCAGCCTGAATACGACTCACTTGATGATCAATTATACCCTGTATAATATAGGGGTCGATCATGTTTCCCTTTAACTCTTCTGGGGTGAAGGTGATGCAGAGATACTGTTTTGAGGTGTGGTGGCAATGGTTGGCGTCTTCCTCTCCGCATATAGCAGGAATCTGGGACATGAAAATATTTGCATCTGCTAATGCTTCTCTTAAGGTATCCCTTATAGACTTGAGAAGTCTCAGGAGCTCATAAAGAGTGATTCGAGTAGATATGTTGGCTAGTTGAGCTATGACATCTAAACGGAAGGGAGTTGATGATCACATACCGCCTTTTTGGAAAGCTTTAGCATAACAAAGCTCTTTCTATATTTTCACGGATGGTTTCATGGACTGCTCGATTGTTTCTTCAGCTGGCTGGGGTGAGTCTACCATTGGCTCACTGTACTGCTTCAAGTATTGCTTGCCAGATCGAATCTTCAATGTGGGAGGTGCGCCTGTGTCAGCAGCAAAGGCTGACCCCTCTTCTCCTGAACTAGTGAGGGAGGCAACATCTTCTTCAGTCTCTCTTGTAGAGATACCCACCACATTGCTGGAGGATGCTTTGGCCTTGCCTTTGAAAATTTCGTTTGTAACAGTCGTTCACTGCTGGCTTTCAATAATGTAAGGATGGACCCACATTGTCTCTCCTCGAGGAGTAGGAACCGGGATAAAATCTTTCTCTTTCTGGTTATGAGGATCCATATTAATCACTCTTAGTTCCCCTTTCGGGATGGGAACACTCCGGTTGGTGCTGACGAGACATCCCAGCCGAATTGAATAGGTGATGTAGCTATCATGTTAGCAATCACTTTTTTTCTACTCTAGACAGAGCTTAAGTACCTTTGCATGAATCAGAGCCTAAGGAACATCCTTGATGATGTAGCAATTCTTGGTAGGGTGTCCCAGCATCCTATGATATAAGCAATAGTTAATCATCAGTCTTTTCCACCTCTTCAAGACGTCTAACCTTCGGTAATTTGAGTTTCTTACTCTTTTGGAGTAACTTAAACAAAGAGACCACGTGCTCATCCTAAAAGGAATATAGTTTATTGGCACGTGCTTGGCCGGAGCCACACTCCTCTGACTGACTGGGTCTTTGAAGGTGACTTGACCTCCGTTACCAGAGTATCTCTTCTCCTTTGTTGAGAAGATACTCTAGAGCGCGCCATGATAGTTTATCAGGTCTTGGCTTACTATCTTTTTCTTTAGCTTTGAACCTGGCGATAATTTCTTCCGCCTATTCACCTTGTAGCACCAACTGCTTTCAAGTGCGACATTCTGCCACTCCCATTTAAGCGAGAAAGGTAGTTTGCAAATTGTGGCGATATGTCTCAACCAGTGTAGAATGGGTCATGCCACTGGAACAACAGAGTGCCATGCTCTGAAATCTTTCAACAAAGATTTTAATAGACTCTCCTTTCTTTTGCTTGGTTGCAAGGAGAGTTTGCACAGAAATTTTTGTATCATCTTCAAAGAAATGAGCCAGAAACAACTTCACGAGGTTGGACCATATTTTGATCGAGCTGGCAGGAAATTTCATGAACCATTCATAGCGACCTCTTTAAGAGTGACGATGAATAAACGAGCCATAATAGCATTGTTTGATACTACATTCCCAGTTTGGGACTTGAAATAGTATATGTGCTGGTTCGGTGACCCTTTACCTTCAAAAGTGTAGAGGGTCAGTGCCTTGAACTTGGGAGGGTAAGGAACCATATCCCATTCTGCTGGGTAGGGCCCGATTATCCCCACGTCTTGAAAACAACATCGGTTTGCTAGGGCTTTGAGATGTTACTCCAACTTAATCATCCTCTTGGAATGACTGCTTTCATTTTCTGAGTTATCCTCCTCTTCAGATGAAGATTTGGGTGGCTCAGAGTTGGAATGCTCTTCATTCCTAGTATTTGCAAGAGATGAGCTCTCCTCTTCCTTTTTTTGCCCTTGGACTTCTTGGAAGGAGTTTTATCCTTTGATTTCTTTTTCTCCTTAAGCAGTTATGATATCATCTGCTTAAGGGCATCGATAGATTCTTACTGAGCTCAAATTATATCGAGTTGTTCCCTTTGGACGCGGGCCTGCTCTTCAAATTGCTTGGCCACTTCCTCGGGAGTTCCTCCATATAAGAAAAGGTGGTCTCTCTGAACTAGAATTCGAAGACTGAATTCAATGATGGTGGGGTGCTCATCATTCACCTCAATTCTCCTGGCTAATAAACTATAGTCAACTGGGGCAATTGTTCCCGTGCGGGTCCGAGTGTGTCGGTATACCCCTTCAGGTTCGACAAGAATATCTTTCGAACCTAGAGATTGGTCAATATCCGACTACCCTGAACTGACAGCAAGTTACTTCCCTTTGAACTTGAATGGTGTGTAAATCGGTCCCACCATGTTTGCAGTCACTTCTAGGTACTCGATGTCGAAGAACGATTTCTTCTTTCAGAATCATCATCTCTTGGCTGAGTTTGAAGCCGCTGACAACTGGTTAAAAATTGAGAGTTTGTTTATCTAAAAGCCGCAATGGCAATCAGAAAGTACTGTTGAGATGAGCAGTTTGCAGTGACATTGAGAAGTGATTTGATGAATGCTACTTTTCGTTGTCAAGTGGTCCCTTAGGTCCGCTGTGGAGATGTTAGAAGAACTAGCTTCAAACCCCTGGGGGTAAGGGATTTTTGGCTTTCTATGTCATGAAGACATGCCATTCTAAACGCGGGTCTCACATTGTTTTGTTGAGATGCGAACCTCACGCAGTGTTGAAACACGGAACTCCAGCGTTGGTTGAGTTTGACTCAAAATAGCCTCACATTTAGAATTATAAACGCGGGCGCAGATCTCGCATTTAAAATTAGAAACGCGGATGTCACGTTCTGAGACAGACAGAACGCGGGTCTCACGTTTTCGAGCAGGTAGAACGCGAGTCTCGCGTTTAACGCGGACTTTATATTGTTGAAGAACGTGAGACTCGCATTCTAGAACAAAAGTGCAGTCCTCACATTGCTTGAAAGAAACGCGGGTGTGAACTTTGCATTTTGCATCTGTAGAACAGATTACCTCTGCAGAATTTTTAATCTGCTGTCGACGAGCACAGCGCCTTCGTTAATGATCAGTTGTTGAGAACCCTTAGCAACCTAAAATTGCAGAGTTCGGAGAGGAAAGTGATCGCGGATTGATCTTCACCATCGTTGTGATCATGTACATACGCATTAGCCCTGCGGGTCTCTTGAGAGATGTTGATGCGGGCTGCATGGGTTGCACGAGAAGTTTTCAGAACCACGTTAGAAGTAGCACCGCTCGTACTGTAAGCAGAAGTGCAGGCCACTCTGGGAGAAATCTCCGAAAAGATAGATTCGAGAGCGAGTCTTAGAAGAGATTTTGCCATACTGCCGCATTGTTTTATGGCTGGCGGAGCCGGAGGAAAGGAATTCCTTAAACTTCTTGTGGTCAAATTCAATGACGAGGGATCAGCATTTTCCCAAGAAGTTGAACGTCAGCTTGCGCCGTGGCCTTCTCGTCAGTAGAGAATGAAGTCCCTAGCGGAGTCACCATCTTTTGTTTGGTCGAAAAAATTGCGCGATGTAAAATTTCTTTGAGTGAATGAAAATTACAACAGAATAATTCTGAGTACAAAAGAACGAAAATAACTGGTTCTCCCTTTTATTTAAGATTGGGTTCTTATTGTGGCGATGGAGAGTGGTTCTTGTTCTCTATTGATCGGCTGAAAAAACAAGCTTCTCTTTGGAATGCTCTCAAAAAGTAATAAAAGAGGGGCTCTGTTTTTAACACACTAAGTGTTTAGAGCCCATTGATTTCTCTTTTTCTCTCTCTTGAAATTTTTTTTAAAAAAACAAGAGAAAAGAAAAAAGCTTTTAGATTGAGAATTTTCAGCTTTCAATCTTCAAAAGTCTTTCTTTTTCTTCTCTGGCCTCCAAAAGTCTTCTCCTTCATAGCTCCTCAGGCTATTTATAGGAAGTCAGGGGGTATAATTGTCTTCTATAATCCCTCCATAATGGGGATTAACTCCCCCATCACGTGAGGAGTTAATTGGCCTAGTAATAGGGATCAGTTATAATAGAAACACAAGTCTCACAGTAGATGCAGACCTCGCGCTATTTGTTGTAGACGTGGACATCTCAGTCAGAACGCGGAGTTGCTCAGACCCGCGCTTGAACTGGGATACGGAGTTACTCAGACCCGCGCTTGAACTGGGATACGGAGTTACTCAGACCCGCGTGAGATATTGAGTTACTTAGACTCGCGTTTGAAGTAGACGCGAGGTTGCTCAGACCTGCGTAAGACCTGAAATTACTCAGACCCGCATCTGAAGTCTGTGTTTCCCATTGGACGCGAGGTTTGCATTTTAGCTTCGCATTGAAGTGAGGTTCGTATCTGATGACTTATCCTTAGTGATTTTTAGACAGCTTACATTCACCATTTGTATTATCATTTGGCTTGTCTTCCTCTTCTTGTGCAGGTGAGTCTTTCATTGAAATCCTCTTAAAGTCTTCACCTAAAGAATCAATCTCTACGACACTCTTTATAAGAGAGTTAGATTACTCAAACTTTAGATGCATTGATCTTTAATAGTCAAAGTTGACCTATTAAAAACCCTATAAGCATTACTTGTATTTGAATATCCAACAAAAATAGCTTCAAAATTTTGAATCAAACTTTCCTATATTTCCTTTTGTATTCAAAACAAAATAATTGCTTCCAAAGACTTTAAAATAGAAAACATTTGATTTTCTTAAATTGTAAATTTCAAAAGGAGTTTTATTGGAATTTTTACAAAAATAAATCATATTCCCAATGTAGCATAAAGTGTTTACAACTTCGGCCCATATATATTGAGGGAGTTCATATTCATAAATCATAATCCTAACCATTTCTTAAAGAGTACGATTCTTTCTATCAACGATTCTATTTTATTGTGGAGTTTTAGGACATAACTCCTATTTGATTTCATTTTCCTCACAATACGTAATAAAGAAATGGTTGATAAACTCATGACCTCTTTCACCCCTAATACACAAAATTGAAATTTTTTTCTTTCTCAACTCTTTTTTCTAAAAATATGAAATCTGAAAAGCTTCAGCTTTATGTTCTAAAAAGAAAACTCATGTAAATCTAGAAAAATAATAAATTAAAACAAAAAAACAGTTTTCACTAAAACTTTTGATTTTAGTTGGACCAAACAAATCCATATGTATCAACTCTAGAGGTCTTGATGTCATGATATCCTTGATTGATTTGAAAGAGAACTTGGTTTATTTTTCAAATTGGCATGCATCACAAATGCGTCCTTTTAAATTTTAAGTTAGGAATACCTTTCATCGGTTCCTTAGAATTATTTCAGGATAGATGGTCAAACGAAATATCGCCTAATCTTCTATGTCATAACAAAGAGTCTTCATTAAAAGCATCAAATAAGTGACATTGCGTTGTAAATTCAACATGTCATTCATGTAAATATTGTTCTCATGAAAACCGAAAAGAACGCAAGTATTTGTTTTCTTATCCAAAATATCACAAGTAAAATCATCAAAAACAACTTTTAAACTTTTGTCACATAGTTGACTAATGCTTAAAAGATTATACTTAAGGCCTTCAGCTAAAACAACATTCTCAATTAAATGAGATGAGCTAATCCTGATATTACATATACCAACGATTTTACCTTTGAGTCATCTCCGAAAGTGACGGTGCCACCTTTATGGTACCTTGACAGAGTTACAAAGTGTTGATATCCCATGTGATGTGCCTTGAGCAGCCACTATCAAGGTATCATCGCTCCCTACATCTTAGAGCCTTGATGCTTGCCTATATCACTTAGAATAATAGATGTGACTTTGGCACCCAAATTTTTTGGATCAGTTTTCGAACCTATACATGACTCTTTGAAGCATTTATCTTATCATAGCAAAACTTAGCCAAGTGACCTTTTCGACCACAATAAGTGCATGTATACACCTTGTCATATAAAATGTATAATATGTGCGAGCAAGATGAGCATGGGCAGTGGAGTGGGATGAGCATATGGTTGCGCTTGTGTTTGAGCATGATGGTGAGTGTGAGAAACATATTAAGTAGGTGGTTTCCTTCGAGTTTGCCTTTTTGAAAACATAGCTTATAATCTAGCTTTGTAACATTCACACTTTTCAAAAATATTACTAAAAGTGTTAATCTTATTCTTCATTGTGGAAATCTCATTTTCATCAATACTTGAAATTTTGGCTTTGCAAAAAACTTTGTATGCATCAAAATTTTATTTTGTGTTTTTTGAAGAGTAAAAGTTAACATTTCTTTTTCTTTTGACATAAAAACTAATTGATTTTGAAGAAGTTCATTTTCTTTCTTAATGTTTACATATTTCTTTTTGAGAAAAAATAGTTGTTAGAAAGTTCCTGAAAAAAACTTCACGAAATTCATCCATTGATAACTCACAGTAATGAAGAGTTGATTCGGGAGTTACCTTAGACGTGTTCTCATTAGCCATGAAACACACATGTGTCGTATCCGCCTCTTCCTTGGTTCGCTCTCCGAATCTTAAGTTGCTTTTAAGGCTTCCCTTTATAGGGCTTCTCGGAGGTAGTAGATTTCTCTTGGTCTCTGGAAGTTGATTATGATGTGTCGAGCTTCATACAATTGTAGCAAACTATCTTCTTTTCCTCCTTTCCTTATCATCTTCTACGGTTGTTGACCTTGGCCTTGTTTTACATTCTCCTTACATTCTATACGAGAAGGGACAAATCATCATCTTCTTCTTTGTCGATGATGGTGGGAATAGATTTGAAAGCAAGAGTCATTTTTTTTGGGTGCCTTCCTTCTCCATCTTTTCTTTCCATCTCATGGGTCTTAAGTTTATCAATAGGACAATGAGTTTTATCTCTTTCTTATCATTGAGCTCCTTTAAAATAGTAGATTTGATCTCTCCAGAAGGTGGAAGAGCACGAATGACCTTCCTCATTTTTTGGTCATTATCAATTTCATCACCTAGAAAAGAAAGACCATTTATGATTTTAGTAAATTTGGTGATCATATCATCATAGTTTCATTCTCATTAATACTAAAATTTTCATATTGAGAACTCAAGAGATCAATTTTGTCACTCTTAACTTGTGATGTTCCCTCATGTGTGACAACCAACTGTGACCAAATCTCATAGGCGGATTTACAATGAATTATCCTACAAATATCATCATCAATCAAGACTTAAAGTAAGGCATAGTGTGCCTTAGCATTAGCATCAAACTCCTGGTGGCAATATCAGACTAAGTGTCCTCATCACTATTGAGTACACTAAAGAGTCTAGTCACTGCCTTTCCAACCCAGCTTCCTAGGGATTGCAAGAACGCGATCATCTTAACTTTTCATATGAGAAAGTAAGGCCATTAAATTTAGATGTATTATTGATTCCTTCGACCATGGATACTAGTTTGTGAATAGAAAGCAAATGATGCAAATGAATGATTGGCAAGAGGATCTTTCTAAGGTGGTTAATTAAAAACTAAAATCCAAGTTCTGATACTAATTAAAAGTTCACCTAGAGGGGGGTGAATAGGTGATATGCTAATCGAATGCAAAAATGCAACATTAAAATAAAAAAAAATGTCAACTCAAATCATGAGTGAATCAAATTCTCAATTAAGGGCTCTAGAACTTCTCCTCTAAATTTCTCTAGCATAAGAGTTTATGTGCTCAATTGCCTATTTGATTGACTGAGAAAAACTAACAAGCATGAATGACGCAAGCAATATATAGCAAGTGAGATGAAGTGCAATGAAAGAAAAAACACAAGTCTAAGTAATAGAGATAGAGTAAGAGTGAGGGACAAAATCGCAAACACGAAAAATTTGTTTCGAGGCTCGAGCAACTCGCTTTACGTCCCCGCCTTCACCGCGTGAATGATTTTGACTATTCACTTAGGATCTTCCGCAAATACAATGGTCTACACAAGACCCGGAGCTACAACTCTAACCATCAATCCTCTACACAAGAGGTAGTACAAAACCAATGAAGTTTACAAGCTCTTGGTGACCACAAAATCACAAACCCTCTATTTATAACTTTTTAGAGTATAGAATGAGAAATGAAGCTCAAGAAATTTGTGTGAGAGAAAATTCAGTTTAGAATGAATGAATTTGAGATCGTAAAACTATAGAGATTGATTTGATATTGAGAGCTCTTAAAACTTAAAAACTAGAAATTTTTCTCTTTGAATAAAACTTGATTTTCTTGAATAAACTTGTAGAAACTTTTTAAATTCCTTTAACAAATGAACATATAATAGGCAATAGGTAAAAAATCATTAGAGGATTAAACCAGGATATTAGGTGGGTGATTAGACCCAAAAACTGTAAAAATACCCATTATAGAAAAGTTAAAAATCTTTAGATTTGAAAACTAGCAGTTATTGCAGTAGATACATGTTGTCGATCGACCGGCTAGTTCAAAACTAGCCGTTGCAAGTCGGTCGATCGCCCGGTCGACTGATCCTCACAATAGTAACTTAGAATCTAAAAAACTTGTCAGTCGATCAACCGCCCAGTCGACCAAAGTCAAAATCAGAGAGCTGTAAGGTTTGGCGGTTGACTTGTCAGTCACCAACAAACGAGCACAAAAAATTGTGCACAAATGGTCGGCTACCCAGTCGATCGATAGCTGTGCATATCCTTTGCATATAGGGTCGATCGACCGACCAACCCCCAAATCCATTTTAAAGGTAGTTTTTGAAGCAGAACTTTTTTTTAAATAAAAAATATGTGTATAAAATTTGTTTTGACAACATATAGGCTATGAGATACATGTATAAAACTGGTTATAAAATTAAGGAAAATTTAGAGCATGTATTAATAACCATTTTGTAAAACATGTTTAAAACACTAAAACCAAAAACTAGACATTGAAATCTCCTATGGTGTGTGTGATCTTGAGCATCAATTCAACATCCTACACTTTAACATTCTATTTTTT